>VDFB02247453.1:71230-138922 GCA_007258455.2 Sequoia sempervirens
CCAATCTGCCCATCCATCCATCGCTGCCCTAGCAACTGCCGAGATACGAACGTGCAATTCCCGATCCAAATTCCTCACTGTATAGGTCAAGAAAGCCTCGTGAACACGCTTAAAATGACGTTCAGCTCTAGTGAACTCAAGCTGATCATAATACTGGTAGACTTTCTGAACACTGAGAATGCCCACGGTGTTTAGCCCTCGGAACTAACCCTGATAAGCGATCAAGTACACGAGATACGAACACATATGAAACTCATGAGCAACCATGAAACCGGTGATTTGCCTGTGGAGAATATCGCTGATGAAGGATGCCCAGTCATAATGCTCCTGCCCAGAAATGATGCGACCAATAATAATGTAATACATCCAAGGCTGGAAAACATTTGCATGTGCTTGACCTGAGACACGATTCAGGAGTGTGATTAGAATCGCATACTCATCCTTGTATTCACCGTGACCCACATTGTTTGGCAATTTGTTCTTTGCTTGTTTTAACCATCTTTCTGCCATCTTCTTCTGACACTTGTCCATATCAGCATCAAATGCCTGCGCACACTGCTCCATAGAAACAACTAGGCTGTTCTGGTGTTGAGGAATGCCAAAAATCTTTTCGATATCCAAAGGTTTGAGACTGCAAATGACCCGTCCGTCAACTGACACTATCTCACGAGTAGTAGAATTGTAATGCTTAATGCAAGCCATCACGAATTCAATACAGTGAACGGGGATAGGTATGGAAGCGGCCTCTAATAAGCCAGATTGCTCAATATTTTGAATGATTGAACTTCTGATCTTAATTGGATCTAGCACTGCTTCTGGCAATACTTTGTGAAGATCTGTCTCAACCAACCTGAGAAAATCATGAGTAAGGACGGTTTTGGTCCTGTATTCGAGCTGAGTGAACTGCTTTATGAAAAATTAGCCTGTTGACTATGAACTTGACTATATTCTGACAAGATTTCTGGAAGCTAAAAATAGCCTGCGAGAGTTAAAAATAGCCTTTCGAAGAATTATTTTCGAAAAAATCCGAGATATGGGTTTTGTTCTAAAAGGATTCCAAGTCAACCCGAAAATCAGATTGCGAAAATTCAACTTCTACTTTGTACAAAGATTTTTCACTTGAGAAAATTAGTAACTCAAGAACGAACATTCTGAAGTTAAAAATTCGTGAAAAATCAAACGCACAATTTCAACTCGAGGAAATTATATGAGAATGATCCAGATACTGAGACTTGTAGAATTCGCCAATTTCAGGAACATGCATAATGTATTTTGAGAGAAATCTGAGATTGAAGGATGAAAAAGACGTTTTTAATATGCTTCTTCTCTGTGAAAATCGCCCAAGATTTCTTCAAATTGCTGACAATTGTGAACTTTGATCTGCAAAAATATATGTTAGGTAAAATCGCTTCTGGAAATTGATGTGAATTTTGCCTTTGAACTGGAAGAATTTGCCTTGTTTTAAAAAACCACAAATTTCCCCTCTTGAAATTTGCGCCTTTATGAAGAAATTCGAATTTCCTTTGAAGAAAATACGAATTTATATTGAATTTGAGGATTCGCCTTTGAATATGAAATTCGCCTTTGAATATTGAGGAATTTGCAACTGAAGAACTTGCGAATTGCTTTGAATTTATGAATTGCGAATTTCTTAAAGGTGCGCGCCTTCTCTTCTTGAAGAAATACGAATTGCTTTGAAAATTGATAAACTTCGATTTCCCTTTGAAGATATGAATTTGCTTTGAAAAACACGAATTTCACTTAAGATTGAATTTGCTCTTAATGAAATCGAATTTCCTTTGAAAGCTCTGTGAATAATAATGAAGATGGCGCCATACTTAAATAAGAAGAAATTCGCACCAATTGGTAACTGCAAGAATTGAAAACCCTGACAAAAATAGAAGATCTCTGATTGGTTGCCTTTCAGTTCCACTGCCACTGACTGGAAGTTCAAATTAAAATAAATAATAAAATATTTATTATCATGCAATTAGCAAAGGTGCCAAAAATAGAAAATCGCCATTTTAAGTGCTAAAATTACAAAATAAATATTCAATATTTTGAACTTCAGTTGACAACCCGGATGAAGCTTTGAGATTCATCGTCAGGCTTCACCGATTCCGAAAAGTCATCTCTTGAGCTCATAGGCGTCCATTTGCTCAAGATACTTCACTTTTTATTAACTCCCTATTTTATAGCTGACAGCACTGTTACAACTGGCCAACTTCGACACTGATTTTCGGATGACCGGGTGATGCTGAGACTGATTTGAAGAATTCATCGGAAAACCTACTGAACAAGGAAGAAATGTCAGCTAGGAGACACAACTGCAAAATCCATCATTTAACCCCTTGGTAAATTAGGCGCCCCTGGTTAAATTGCTTTTACGGGTTCCAGACTAGAACCATTTCTCAAACTGCCATCTGACACTTCAAATGGTTGCTGCTGGTGAATGGTGAACCCTGCTGACATGAAACGAAGCTCACTGCGTGCCTAGAGACATTCTGCATCCAACGGATATATACAGGACACCAGAAAGCTGTGTTAAGGGCCTCAAAAGTAAAAGCGCCCCTGGCTCTTAGTTGCACTGATGTCATTTTGACGAATATTGAACTTTCATCCAAGTACCCTACTTTGACCTCTGATATCTGGAGCTGGGATGACCCGATTCAGGCACTATCTGTTTTAACGGACAGCCAGAAGGGCCCACAAGAGAAGTCTTTAGAGGTGACGAAGCAAGAAAATTGCTTTTAAGACCTCAAACACTCCAGTGCGTATTTTATTTAAAATTACCGCTCCAGACTTGGCCATTTTCCGGATATCTTCATTCTTCAGCATCCCGCCAAAGACCTCGCACGTACGAGCGATTGCCAAATCCCGAAGGCTGACGGCTAGGTTCGTTGGATAGATAAAATGATTACGCTCAAAAGCCGTGAAGACTTCGAACGCGAACGAACTCATCTGACAGGCCTAAAGGCTAGGCGCCTCTGGACTGTAGAAATACACTGCAAATTGTTTGTTGGTCCGCCTGTGAAATTACGTGCTTGGTAGAACCTCCGCCACAATCACCTGGAATGTCGGATCGACAAACTGGATGATGCATTGCGGAGCTAGGCTAGAGTACTATTGATGTTAGGAAGACTCTGTCTACAAATTTTGGCATTGGAAGGGTCCTTTAAACCAGCGCCCCTGGGCTGTACTTGCACTGGGAAACAACGGAGAAGCTCAGAAACGTGAAAACTCCATTATAAGCTGATCTTCAAATGACTGCTACTGGAGTTCTGAAACTCGGATGACTGCGTTTGATATTTCGCCGGATAAGCAGACTAATTGTGAACGGATTGACTGTATCCATTATCGAAAATGCCAAGATTTACCCCCTCTTTAAGATGGGCGCCCTCAGGCTAGAGGTGCGCTTTTGCCTGAAAGTGACAAAATTCTCACATCTGGAACTTTAGGGATTTCAACTTCTGACGCTGTTTGCCGGAGCTCTGATTCTCGGAAAGCTTCGCCGGATATCTTATCGGATAGCCAGACCAATTCTGAAGAGATTGACTGGATACTTGAACGTTTTTAGCAACATCTTGACCTTCAACAAGTTGGGCGCCCTTGGGCTATAGTTGCGCTTTTATGCTTTTTCCTGAGAAATCTTCATATATTAATCACTGAAAACTCTGTCTCGATCACTGGAATGACCGTATGCAACATGAAATGCTGTCGTGAGATGTCCCTCCATCGTGAAACGCTCCATTCTGAGTCTCTGCTTCAGGTTCTGATCAATATAACTGACTTTAACTGACAAACTATTGACAAAAACTCCATGCTTGATATTGCCCAAAACTATATTTTACATCATTTTAGCAAAATTTAGACTATTAATGCAAAATGCCTTGATGAAGCAAAAAATTTGGTTTGGGTACAACATACCTCTGAATTTTCAACAATGGGATTGAGATGTGACAATGCATGTATGGATACATTAATGTCACTCATCTCAGGCTCTACGTCCCAAAGTCTATTGGGTCCCTTCATGTAATCTGCAGAGGAATGAGACAAGAGATGAAGATTGGAATGAACATATACAAGGTCTTCTGCTTTACTAGCCGCCAACCTATTTCGTTTTACAGAATGGATGAAGCCATATGTGCTGCAATTCCTCTTAGATGCAGAAGAACTTGAAACCTGTAAAAAAATGATATTATGAGTAACAAAGATACAAACAATCAAATAAAAACAAAAATATAAAAATGCAAAAGTCCCAAACCTGCAATAGAAGTTTGATAGCCAATTTTTGCAAATGTTTAGTCGTGGCACCATAAAAGTTCCACCACTTCATAGGGTCTATTTCTTTTTTATCTGCCATTGCATCAACATTTGCATAAGTTCCATTTGAGGATGCAAAAGTCCCAAACTCTTCCCAAACTCTTCTCGAATCTCCACAACAACTCTAGGATCTGTAAACATTTTTTGAAGGATTTTTTATACCCATCAACTACCTCAACATCCCTATTTGGTGATGTCCTATTTGGTAATGCCAACATATCAGCATGATAGTATTTTGGGTTCAAAGCATATGCGAAAAGTTGCAAAGGAGTTATCATTTTATCCCATCTCTTTTTTATTATCTCATATATCTGCTTATAAAAAAATTCAGAGGGGTCCTGTTCTTTTGCTATAATAATGTCTCTAGTCTACTCCACCATTATATCTATGCAATCATATATGTCACCCAATATTGGCTTGTTAGTGTCACAACGGCGAATGAGGGTGTATATTGGTTTAGTGAAAGAGAGCAAGTACTCTATTTGACCCCACCAATCATCATCAAGAATTAGTGTTCTGATTTTGTTTGCTCTATCTGTTCGAGACTGCCTCCAAACTACCCAAATATCACTAATCACCATACTTTTCAAAGCTTGTTTTACATCCGCAAGTCTTTTAAGAACAATGTAGTGTGTGGAAAAGCGTGTCTACACAACCTTCAATTAAAAAATAATAATTTTTAAAAACATAATAAATATTACATATATTTAAAAAAACTAAAAGTAACACTTCATAAAAATGATATATTTGAATAATTCTAATTTTCTAATACAAAAGAAAACTTACCTTTAGCAACTCCAACTTAGCGAATTGTCTATAAATGGCTTGTGACATGTGATGATTACAAATATACATTTGAATTTCTTTGGCTTCTTCATAAATCTTTTGTATCCATTGAATTTTGCCAATTTTTTGTAGCATTAAGTTCAAAGAATGAACTACACAAGGGGTCCACCAAATGTTTGAATATCTTGCTTCCACAATCAACCTTGCTGCTCTGCACACTTTTGCATTATTTGTGATCACTTGAACAACATTTTCTGGTCCCACTAACTCAATTGCTTCAATTAGAATATTGGCAATAAATTGCTTATCCTTTTCTTCAGCTTTGCATTCCACTACTTTCAAAAACATTGGCCCCTTTGGGCTCATTGCAATTACATTAATTAGTGGCCTATTTCTAGCATCCTCCCATCCATTAGAAATGATAGAAACCCTTGATGTTTTCCATGAATCTCGAATCACTTGCAATTGTCTGTCAATAATGTCTTTTTCTTTAGCCAAAAGGGTTGTACGAACTTTCTCGTACCCTGGGCTTTTGTATCCTTTTGGTGCCTCATTAATTGACCTAACCATCTCTTGTCAATATGGAGAGCGAACCACATTAAATGAAATCCCATTTGCATACACGAAACAAGCAATATTTTGATTTGTATCCTCTCGACTCTGCAAGTTAAATGCTTTTTCAAGAGGTCCTAAATTGCTCCTCTTGTGACTTGTTTCTGAAGCTGATTCTGAATGCAAAGGGGGTCTACTTAAACTTAGAGTTGACCTTTGTTTTGATGCTTGAGCAGGGTTATCAGCTTCATCTTGTTCCTTTTGATATTTTGCAATTTTTTCATCTGACAACCCCTTTCTTGGATGACCATCAACTTCTGGACTAGGACATACAACACACCCCTTCCCTGTTATTTGACATAAGTGTGCATGAACCCTAGTATAGGAACCTCTGTAATCTTGCAAACACTCATGACATTTCCATTTATATTCTCCACCACTAGGAATTTTGTCAAGAATGGTGACATATTTCCACAATGGAGATTTTGGGTCTGGTTTGATCCACTTATCGTTGTTTTCTAATGCTCTGATGTCGGATGATGATGATGCCATGATTAATATCATGCAATAATTAAAATTCTAATAAATTATAAAATACTTAAAGAATTATAAAATTATAAATTAAATTTATAATACACAAATTATTAATTTATTAATATATTATAAATGAAATTATAAAACACTAATTATCTTCTTTATTTTAAACATGAATTTTTTTTTTTTTTTCAAAACTCTAATAAAATTATAAAATATTTAAATAATTATTGATTTAAATAAACTTGGGTAATGTTTTAAAATAATTATTGATTTAAATAATCTTGCGTAATGTTTTTAAAATAAATCAACGATTATTTAAATATTCAGCATTGATAAATAAACTATTATTGCTGAATATTTAAAGAATCATTGATTTATTTTAAAAACATTACCAAGATTAAATATGAAACGAATAAACTACCATCACTTAAAGACCTGAAAAAATTTAGAAACGAATAATTTTTTTTAAAGCGAATGATGTTTTGAAAGAATTTGATAGGCAGACAAAAAAAACTAATATGCAGAAGGGCAGAAAAATATGACTATGGACGGCATGGAGAACCAGAAAAATACAACTATGGACGGCAACAACCAGAAAAAAAATAAAAATAAATCGATGGCAGATCTTACTTGGGCAATGAAGTTGGGTCGTGCATGTTGTTGATGGTGAAAAAATCCACAGACAACTGCTTTGTAGTTCAAAATCATCATCGCTGCTTGGCTTTTATAGATTTTTAACCTAAAAAAACGCTAGTCTTGTCAAATAAATTTAGAATGTTACTCCAAATAACGTGAAGTTTTTTGCTAATTTTGGGCGCCTGAATCCCTGCAAATCAGGCACGGCAAAAAATGGGCATTTTTTTGGGCACTTCCAGATAAGGTATCTATGTTGTATCCATGCAGTACTGTACCTACATCCGCATCTAGTACGGTGATACGCGTATCTGGGTAGGGAGGCAACGTATCCAGTAGCCCTAGTTTTATTCCAATGTGGACTTGACTTGGATTTGTTAGAGTAAAATATAAAATTCACCTAATTAATTAATTAATTAATCATTTGATGAGTCCCGTTTTTATTTTATTACACTTAAGCTAAACTTAGAAGTGCTTTTTATATTTAGGTCATATGCTTTTTTGTTTCATAGCATAGGATGATGACACTTGTCATGATTTAATTATATTCTCACCTAGGGCTACTTTTCCTTTTTTCCTTTTATAAGGATTCATTATTCATCATTGTAATCATCCAATTATTTATTCTATACAGAAGCTCAATCATGGAGACCTTTTGGATCAATTCAATTCTCAAGGTTGCATAGTATCATATTTGCTTTTTCTCTCTTCATGTGATAGGCTTTTTGGTTGTAACTTGTAGGTGATTTTTGGGAGTAGTGGAGTTGAACAATCAACTCCAACATGGTATTAGAGCACAAGATTTGCGACTTCGTATCCTTTTTTTGACAGATTCAGCCTTAAAAAAAAATTGGTGCATCTTGAGCAAAATGGACCTTAGAGTTGTGTCCAAAATGTCCAAAAACCCTAAGATTCATTATCAAATCATCGAAATCCGAGTAGGAAAAATTTTGAGGCATTATTTTGGGGATACAAAAATCTAAGTTTGAAAAGTTTGTAAGGATTTTGTACGGCAGTGTAGATTCATACGATGTCGTATTTGTTTTCCATTATCACAAATGCATGGCTCAAGCACATTATTTTTTTGGCGAATATTTTGAGTTTTCTAGCGGTGTACAAAAAACAATGCAAGATTTAATGGCTCAAGCACATAATTTTTTTGGCGAATATTTTGAGTTTTCTAGCGGTGTACAAAAAACAATGCAAGATTTAATGATTCTTGCATTTCGACTACTACACAGAAAATCAGTTGTTGACATCATTTCTCGGCTAGTGCTATTTTTTTCTCGGCAGGAATATTTTGGCAAATATTCGTTGGGTGACTTTTTTCGGCCATCGCTTGATTGCCACCCCTTGGCCATCTATTTGCCATTGGCTAGCCACTAGGTCATCGTCATCCCACTGCCAGGTCGCCACCTGCCTTGCTTTTTTTTCCTTTTGGATTTGTTTTCTTGAATTGGCTATATCTAGGGCGTATAAAGTCAACTTTTTGAAAACAAGATATTGTCACAAAGCTGATTTCAAGCACTTTCCAGTGGTGTAGGTCTCATTATTAGATTTTGTTGTTGGTTCATTTTATTGCCTATTGAAGTCAAATCATCATTTTTTTCTTTCAAGCTCATAATTTTTTGTCTATGTCTTCGATTTTTGCAATTCTTGTGGTGTTGGAAAGGTATTTCAAAGCTCTTTAGATCTATTCATGCACTTTTTCTAGAATCTGCTCTAGGTAATTTTTATTTAGTTTGTCATAATTTCACATTCTGGTAATTACCTAGACATCTTGGCACCGGGAAATGTTTTGTTTGCATGAGATGACTTCATTTGAGTTGCTTTACTTGCTTTGAGATTATTGGTCTCTAATTTTGTCATTTGAGGAAGTATCATGGGTTTTTTTTGTTTATCCTTCTGTGGTAATATTGGAAAAGGATAACTATATGTCTTGGCAAAACGACATCTTGATACATCTCATATTGCTTACTCTTTTTCCTTATATTTATGGACTCATACCTCAACCAAACATACTGAGGAGTAGATCAACATGAGTTATCATCATTGACCATGTTGTAGGATTGATTTGTTCTAGTGTTGATCATGACACTATGTGTGATGTATTGACATTGATTGTCCTCACACACTTTGGACTAAACTTTGGAAGATCTATGAAGACCCTGATATCTCTCCATTCTCAGAGGATCTTGCTGCAGATTGTCGCATTCCCCTTGATAATGTAGATTGCATACCCTTTGATAGTGATACATGATGATACTTTAGAGGAACTTGAGTATATCACATGTCTTGCATGTTTTGATGGTTCAAAGACTTGTCTCCTTGGTCCCACTCTTCATATTGAGATCCAATCTCCATCTTCCATTGTTTCTAATCAGATAAGTATCGCCACATCCATGGTCCTTATTGATTAAGTGTAGTGGGACATTCATTGTCTTCTAGACATAGCTACTTGAGATTCATATCTATTAGACATACCATCCTTGTTGATGGAGTTTCATATTGCAAATTTGGAGGATTCTATTGAGTACGTTCATTTTTTCGTTCATGACAACCACATCATTTTTGTTAGTCCATCATCATTGTCTTTCGAGCTTGTTCTACATTAGTCTTCACAAGGTTCCTGATTGACATCATCTCATTCTGCCATGTGGACATTTGAATAGTTTTCAGAGACACGCATTTGGATTTGGATTCCCTATTCATCAAGATAATGGAAATGGCTTCTTCAGTCAACAGTGGATTTGTTTCTTCCTTAGGGGAGAAATGTTGTTTGTAGGTAGTGGATTTTGTTTTGGCTTTAGGCTTTCATCATTAGCACAGGTTCAACTTCTTTGTGGGGGGGGATTCATATTCTCACCTTCTCTCTCCTATTTAGGGGGCATTTATTGTACTTATGTGATTGAAATAGTCCTTGGAGGGTCATATCGAGTCGTCCTTTCCTTTTTTGACTAGTACATATTTATTTCACTTTTTATCTCTTTTGGAGAGGAGTTTTTTCCCATGAGGTTTTCTTTTTTTCTCTGGTTATGAGGGATTTATCTGTTTGTACATGGGTACCTCATTAGGCCTTGTAGCTAGGACCCATCCATGCATTCATCATTAGTTTTTTAGCTTCTCCCTAAGTTGGACTTAAGGGGGGAGGGGGGGTGTTAGAATAAAATAGATAAATCACCAAATTAATTAATTAGGTCCCCTTTTTACTTTAGCATACTTAAGCTATGCTTAGGAGTGCTATTCTATTTTTAGGTCATCTGCTTTTGTCTCATAGAATAGGATGATGACACTTGTCATGATCTAATTCTATCTTCACCTAAGGTTTCATCTAGGGTTTCTTTTTGCTTGTTTCTTTATAAGTATTCATTTTTTTTTTTTTTTAATGAGGGGAATCGGGTGCAGCACGGCCCCCCATATAACCCCCCCACCGCCGGTATGACCGGCAGTGCTGGCGGGACACACCAACCGGTACCACGGGAGCGCCGAAGAGTCGAACCCATGGTGGGCACCCTGCGACAGGGAACACCTTAACCAACTGGGCTCGGACCAGCGCCCTTATAAGTATTCATTATTCATCATTGTAATCATTCAATTATTTATTCAATACAAAAGCTCAATCATGGAGCGCTTTTGGATCAATTCAATTCTCAAGGTTGCATAACACATTATTTACTTTTTCTCTCTTCATGTGATAGGCATTTTGGTTGTAGGTGATTTTTGGTAGTTGTGGGGTACAACAATCAACTCCAACAGGACTTTGATGAAACACATGCGTATACTAAGACGGGTGGGGTGTGAATTAGTATAATACAATCTTTTACTTTTTCAACTTAACAATAACACAATCACACAAGATCCACACTCATGAAAGACACAAGATTTTACGTGGAAACCCTTTTGGGAGAAAACCACGGTTGAAGGACTACTTGGATCTACCGTCCAAATCCAACCTTAGCAAATTGAAATCTTTTTACAAATCTTTGTAGGCACCAACCCACTGGAGAAACCCAACAAGAGATTACATCTCTTTAAATGAGAGGCACCACCCTCCTGATCTCCTTAGTTAGGAGGCACCAACCTCCAAACAAACAAAATGATAAATATTTGAAACTTCTTGAATCAGCTCTAATTCATCTTCACAAATCTGTTCAGATTCATCTTCACAAATCTGCTCAAAATGTCTGCTATAAATCAACCTCTAGATCTGCTATAATTATTTCTCAAAATCTGCCTCAAATCTGCTATAATTTCCTCTTAGATCTGCTATGAACAATCTTTTATATTCTTCAGATAAATCTGCTCTTATTCTTCCTCAAGATCTGCTTTTAAAATCATAAAGATATTCTAGTTATTGCTTGCCTTCAAAATTCCTTCACAATCTTTTATTATATCTTCTCCAAAGAGGGTGACCACATAGAAAAGACATTTCCCTTGCCAAGAGAGGCATACTTTATTTATAGGTGCTTTTACATAACGAAACTTGGGCACACCTTTTGAGGGGTCGGCCCCTTTTAAAGAAATTTATTTATTTTAATTTTAATTTCCCCAAATGGGGCCGCACCATAAGGGGGTCGGCCCATTATTGTTTAGATTTAATTTTATTAATTTTTATTTATACTTCCTTTATCTTGGGCACTACTACAGGGGTTGGCTGGCATGAGTTTGATTCAATTTTATCATTGCACATTGCTGCCATGGTAAGATAAAATCTGTGGTTGGAGTGGATCTGTCCTTTGCCCTTCTATTTGCTTGAGCAACATGATTCTCCTTTGACAAAAATGACAAAAATGACAAAAATGCTAACAGACTCATGAGGTTTTCCTTGTTTTTTGATGAGCTTATGGTGAAAAGTTGCCAAAAGGTTGCTAGTAAGTTTTTTGTGAATTACTTGTGTAGCCTAGTTGATCCACGAGTACTCGTAAGTTAGATGAATTTTTGGTGAGTTTTTCAAATATGATATCTCTCTATTTATTTTGATGGTCCAATGCCTCTTGAAGGTTTTATTGATTCGAAATCACTTGCCTCTTCATGTCTTGTAACAAGGTAGGTATGATAGACACTTTATCCTCTATTTTGCAAGGTTTGTGTAATGTCTCGAATTGGGATCAATAGAAAAACATGCAATTTTTTTTGTACTTTTTTGATTTGTGAAACAAGAATGAAAATGCAACAAATTGAAATGGAAACCAAATGTTGTTAATAACTTCATATGGTTGGAAATCATGAATCTAACCCTCATACGTTGATATAAATCCTCAGATAAATCACAACAGCAGATCTAGCATAATAATGAAATGAAGAAGGTTGCAATTCCCATGCTAATACTTTTATCTTGAAAATAATCCGTGTAACCTCACCTTTTCTGTTCATCCTTGAATTTTGAAGCTGTACACCAGTAGCATGGTATTTCTTGTCAGTTTTTAAAAGGTTAAACCATATTTGGAGAGCACTGACTTATATCTATGAATCTGCAAAAAGAAAGAGCATTGCTATGAAAAGAGCTACCATACTGATATGTGTGTTGGAAATTTGTTTTTGCAGGTGGAGTTCTTTGACAGGCATAAGGTAAAAGGTCATCCATTTTCTTCATTTTTTGAAAGATTGCTGGCTTTCGTTCTTAAAATATTATAGCAATACTTAATGATTTTTGTTTCTCTTGCTCAAATTATTATGGAATGTAAAAGTGTTTGGTGATTCTTGATTTCACGCTTTAATAAAGTTGCTGGAACAGTATATGAGATTTTGAGACTATAAAATGTGCTTCTTGAATGTAGCCATCCACTCTATATTTCATAATCTGGCACATGTTTACTGTAAAGTGTAAAGTATACACTACCAATGAGCAATATATGGAGAATAATATTTTCATTCCATAGGTAGTGTTCAGTACAAGCTTACTAGTATGGGGAAGATCTGTCACGAAGTCAGTACCCTCACCCCAATTGTGGCAATATCATTTGTAGTACTGGTGGTTGGTGGTTAAGACACAATTGTTGGTCTAACTGTTTATAGCTTCTTTTTACACTGCCTAAACTGATGAGGAATAAATAACATAACATTTATTAATGATGACATATTATAACTATCTACATTTATTTTTCTTCAAGGTTAGTTGAAGTCTCATATGACACAATTCATGAACAGAATGAAGAAAAAGGAGATACAAAAATCTAGGGATCAGAGATGTCCTTGAAGGTATACCTACTCTAGCTGAACCTAATGAAGTGGTCCTTCTAGATCTTATGGTTGTTGCAACTTGAAGTGCATACAATTCCTCTGATCACTGCTTAAGATGGTGTAATCTCATATTCTCTATAACTTTTGGCCATATGAACAATCCCTTGGAGGTTGCCTTTGAAGTGATCATTATCATGTCCCCGAAATTACAATGCTAAAAGCCCTAACATTGAAACATACATGATTAAATCAAATGAATAACAAAATGCAAATTAAAATTATACGAGGGAATATTATCGATTCAATATTTTATAATTACCATTATCATAAGATAATGTGATAATTATAAATATATATAAATATAGATTAACAACTTAAATATCATAACCATTATTTATATTAAAATATATAGATTTAAGATAAATACACAAAAAAACAATATTATAAAAATATATAAAATAGCAATTATTATTATTGTGGACCAACATTATTCATCAAAGACTTTAATATGCCGTTGATTATCAATAATTGGCTTAAGCGATACATTACTTGTCTGTCTCCCTGTATTGGCATGGGTTTGTTAGTTTTATGATCAGATGTAAAGCACAAAAAATTAATTCAAAATCAGACACAATAACACAGCAGATACCCTGGGAAAATCCTCCACTTTGTTGTACACCAAAATTAAATTTTTTGTTACACTTAGACATTTTGAAGAAATGAGTAAAACTCTTATTAAATTTGTCAAAAAAGGTCAAAATTTGGGTGTGCATGTCTTGCATGAGGGGTAAGAATGAAAAATTTCCAAAATCTGACGATCTGGGTCTGCTCAGAGCAGCCTAATCTACAAAACCCAGATCTTAGTTTTTCATCCCTACTTTTTAGGAAAACTGCTATTTTTAGAAATTTCTTAAAAATAGTAAGTTTTTTTGGGTTTTTCTGGGTTTCTTTCGAAACGGATACTAGCAAAACTTTCTAAAAATAGAAAGTTGGTCCGTCAAAGTTCAAACTAATTTTGATTGGCTCAAAATACTTCCATATCAGGCTGGTGCAGTTAGAATCTCAAAAAGATCAGTTTTGCCCTAGTGGGTCTATTCTGCGTTTTCAGAAGTATTTCAAGAGCTCCAAAGCCATCAATGGAGGACAGTCAGCTGCCAGGCGTCAGATTCAACACCCAAGCGCTGAACAAAAGTTGAGTTGACAAATATGCACGAAGAATGAAGAAGGAAGTTGAAATTTGTAAAATTTTGGCTAACACTGACAGCCATGGGCGCCCCAAGAGAAGATAGGCACCCATCTTTTTAGGGCATCAAATGATGGAATTAGGGTTTGAGCTCCGAGACAAAATTGTTCAGAATCCTTCCAGCTGTGTAGCGAGTCCGGCAGTGCAGTCAACGGATCATCCAGTCACTCGGAATTCGAGATCAAACGAAGCAGTTTCAAATAGGAGACAGAGTGAAAATCATGAAAATATCAGAAAATTTTCTAACTCTGGGAACTTTCAGTGCCCTTGGTGCCCAGGGGCGCCCAGCTTTTTGAGGGGGCTAACTCAGCAGTTAGGGTTTGCTAAAGTGCTCAATCTCTCTGGAATTCAGTTTGCTTCGCAATTAATATCTTTGTCCGGGCATCCGACTGGTTATCCTCTGGCAAATTCAGATCAAAGGTGAGGGTATAGAATAAAGGTTTCAAACTCTGAAAGATGGAAAGTGAAAAATGGCGAAGTCTGGATGGTTTGGGCGCCCCAGAAGGAAATAGGCGCCCTTGATTTTGAGTGTCCAAACAGATGAATCCGCCAGTGAAGCTCTAACGTGACTTCATCAGATTTGATCAAGCTTTCCAACAAGATCTCCAGCACGTCACTCCGAGATGGCAATCGTCAGATGCAAAAGGCTGAATAGAGGGTTTGACGAGAGTGAAATTTTGAAAATCAAAAGCAAGGTGAAAATGCAAGAAAATATTCTAAGTATGGTAGAGTTGGGCACCCCCAGCCAAGAAGGGTGCCCAAGCTTTTGAAGGCCCAAATCTAACTTTTTGCCGAAGTAACTCCCAAAGAACCCCCTCCAAAATCTTCTCAGCTTTGCAACAAGCCCAACCATCAATGAATCCGAGCTTTGGAACATTAGATCAGGCAGGATCATCTGTAGAAGAGAAAGTGGCGAAAATATCATAAAAATGGCTAAGTCTGGTCAAGTGGAGTGCCCCTGGAGAGAAAGGGTGCCCAACTTGTCATGCCTTAGTCAAAATTCTCAAGTTTTAAAATTGCAAGATGAAGTGAATGTCTAAATTCATTGAACAAGCTGAGTTTAGGGTTTGAAGATTAAAGCAAAAGAAAGCAAATCTATTTCAAGCCCTAAATCTATTTAAGACATCTATTCCTTTCAGTTTTCATCATTTTTGCAGGTGGCTTCCAAAGAAGAAAAGTGGAGCAGCAACTTTGAGGTTTTATTTCAAGATTCAAGAGCTCAAGGTTGCTGATTTTCATGAATAATTTTCAGACTAGCAACATAAGACCTTGCTTTTTCATGCTTTTTCATCCAAAAGATCAAATTTTTGAAGGAGAAGGTCAAAGATTTTTAATTTTCAGCCATCTGGGTTTCTTCATCTCATTCTTCTAAAGAATTTTTGGAGAAATTCATCAAGTTGCAGCAGCTGCTTTTTCCTTGCATGTCAGTGAAATCTTCAGAGTTTGCAAATTTTGATCATTTGGGTTCTCTCAAAACAATCTTCTGAAGAAAAACCCATATCACAGCTTTTTCAAGAAAATTTCAAATTCTAGGGTTGGCTGGTTTTTCGATCAGCGATCAGTGTTATTCAAATCTGATCAATTGGGTCCATTTCTAATTGTATTCTGAACAAAACCCAGGTGCCAGCTTTTTCAGTGAAAAATTGAAGAAATTAGGGTTTGCTACTTTTTCAGTCTAAATTCAAAATTTTCAAAAACAGATGATCTAGGTTGTATTGCAACGAAATTCTGAGCAAAACCCATATCTCAAATTTTTTTTCAAAAATTTGTTCGTTTGAAGACGAAAAACCAGCATGCTAAAAATAGAAAGTTGCTCAAAACTTGTCTGGACATAGGCGAGTCTACAGTCATTCTTCAAGGTTTTCAATATGGAGTACACTCCCCTCGAGTTTAAGACCAAATCAGCACTATGTCAAAACTTCATCATCTCAGCTGAAGAACGAGAGAAGGTGTGATATGAGAAAAATGAAAGGTATCGGAAAAGAGTTGTGCAATACTCTTCTGTTGGAAATCAAGAGAAGTGTTAGAAGCATAAAGTTGCAGAGCCGCCAAGTTATCAATTAGTGAGTCATCTTTTCGGGCAGCGATGTTTTTCAAGAATAGAACTCATAGAGCAGTTGAAGAAGCGAAAGATTCTCTAAGTTTGATCATAGAAGGTGAAGAGATCTTGGAGGATCAAAATATTGCCTTAGATAGTATCAATACACCTGACCAGGACATAGTTTCCTACTTTTTAGCGGATATGATTGAGATTTAAATCAACTTTCATCTTTCTGCTTTCTTTCTGCTTTCTTTCTATTCTTGAAACGATTCTTATCCATTCTTTGAAGAAGAGAAAGAAGATAAATGTAATAGTTGGCGTTTCTTGCTTTACCCGCTTTCTTAGGTGTTAAATGCTATTTTTTTTTCTAGATTTAGAAATAAAGCTTGCTTGCTGAGCAAGCCCTAGGTTGTAAAAGCAAGGAGATTTTAGGGTTCCCTACTCCTCTGCTTGCCTATAAATAAGAGCCTTTGCTCATTAGTTTTCTTTAACTGTTATTGTGATAGCAAATTGTTGAGTCTCTTTTAGCCAGCAAGCTATTATTCAGTGTCAGTTCACTTGTGTTTATGATAGCGAATTGTTGAGTCTCTTTTAGCCAACAAGTAGTTGTTGTAATCGCTGTCCCTTTTGTGTAAGAACAAGTTTGCAAGCCTCTTTAGCTACAAGTTCTTGTTCCGTGCATGTGTTAGGATAATCTTTGTTCCAGAAGTTTGAGAAACAAAATCATGAGCCTCCTTTGCCTTGGTATAATGTCTCAGATTTCCGTTATTTGTGTTATGCTTTTATGATCTTAATTTCAGCTTACATTGAAGTGTGTAGATGTTTGTTGGAAAAGATTTATTGAAGCACTTTGTCAGAGAATCAACCTTGTTCATTTCTAGTTTCTCTTGCTCTGCGTATTACTTGAGAAGTTAGAAACGTCTTTAGCTTAAGTTAGTCGTAGTTGAAGTTCTTAAATCAGAAAATCTCAGCTGCGGCGTTTGTGTTTTATAAACCTTGTGCTCTAGTTGATCAAAAAGATAGGCAACTTAGTTCTTAGTTTACTTTCTTTCAACACCATCAAAAAGAGGGAGCTTCCCCTCCTAATTTGAAGAGCAGTTTTACTGTGCATAGCTGTCCGTTTCAAATACGCATTCCAGAGGTGTGAATTTAAACGCCAACACACTTGAGGGAGAAAAACCCAGCAACAATATATCACTTATATATTGAATGTCAACAAGAATTGTCTCCTTTACAAGAGGCCGATATGAAGGCCAAATAGAAGCACCACAAACTGATGGAACACAGATACAAGATGATGTAATTCGCTGATTATAAACTCAGCCTTCCACAGAATATCAATCTGCTCTTCTACAAAATTCGCAATCTGCTCTTCTACAGAATTCGCACTTGAGAACAATGAATCAAAATGAGTATGAATGAATATCAAACAATGAAACTCCATCGAACATATATACAAGATGAAGGGAGGGACGTGACTCCCCAATACAATAAGTCGGCCTCCTTCAAAAAGTCGTGTCTCTAACAAACAAGAAGTCGGCTACAAGAAATCATGTCCCTTCATGAAGTTCGCGCCTATGGATGTCGGCCACATTAATTAAATAAGTCATCATTTAATTCGAGCCTCTTCATAACGGGTATCATGATAAATTAAATAGCCATAGGCTATCATTTAATTTATCCATCGATGTCAAGGAGAACGGGCTGGAAGATACTCCTGACATTGCTCAATAACGTCAACACTCCCTCTCAGCTAGGGAGGATACTTCCAACTGCATAAGACATATCACCTCATCGTGATATCAACCACAATGGCTATTCCCATATGTGGAAAGGAAAGATATCACCTCATCGTGATATCAACCATCATGGCTACACCCATGTATGGTATGTACAAGTGCTCACCACTCAACGTGATGTTGTCACCTCATCGTGACGTTCACCATGGCTCTCCCAGAGGCTGAAAACACAAGTACAAGAAAATTATCATGGACTCTCTCACGTGATGTTGTCATGGAGTCACACACATGACATCCACCATGGCTCTCCCAGAGGGTGGAAACAAGGGCTTTCACCTCAAATCTCTCTCAAAGAGAAATGCATTAACAAGGGCTTGCACCTCAAATCTCTCTCAAAGAGAAATGCATTAAAGAAGGTCACTGATACTGAGACTCCTCATCTAGTTCTCCACCATACCAAGCTTGTCTTGAAAGTACACAAACTTTATCCTGGAGAGAGGCTTGGTGAGAATGTCTTCCGTCTGCTCATCAATGCTGATATACCTCAACTGAATTGCTTTCCTCAATACCATATCTCTGATATAGTGGTATTTGATCTCAACATGTTTATTTCTGTCATGAAACACAGGGTTGACAAAAAGCTTCACACAGCTCTGGTTATCACAATGAATGATAGTTGGCTCCATTGATTGTCCAAACAATCCTGCAAGGAGCTTTCAAAGCCACACTGCTTCTCGAGCTGCCACACAAGCTGCAATATACTTGGCCTCAGCTGTACTCAGTGCCACGGAAGACTGCTTCTTGCGACACCGGGATATCATCGCAGACCCCAAATTGAAGCAACATCCAAAGGTGCTCTTCCGATCAGTAACACACCCTGCCCAATCAGAATCAGTATATCCATGCGGCTCCAAATCCACACCTAAAGAATATCTCAAGCCATACCCAACTGTGCCACGCAAGTATCTCAGGATATGCTTCACTGCAACTAGATGTATTTGCCTTGGTTCACACATGAACCGACTAAGTGCACTCATTGCATAGCAAATATCCGGTATAGTATTGACTAGATACATCAACGATCCAATCAACTGCCTGTACATCGTGGAATCCACCAGATCTGAACTAGCTGCAGCCTGTTTCAACTTATGCAGGTTGGTCTCCATAGGCGTAGACATGGATTTGCAATCCATCATACCAAATCTCTTCAGAATATTAATGGTATACTTCCCTTGACTTAGAATCATCTCATTAGGCTTCTGCCATACTTCTAAGTCAAGGAAGTAGTGCATGATACCAAGATCCTTCATTTCAAATTCAGAGGCTAACTCCTTCTTGCATTTGATAATGCGGTGATCTTCTCCAGTAAGAATTAAATCATCAACATAGAGAACCAAGATTAGTGCTTCACCATCAATTACCTTGAAGTAGAGGTTTGAATAAGCATCATTCTTGGAGAAACCCAAGCTCATCAGGTAACGATCAATCCTTTTGTACCAAGCACGGGGAGCCTGCTTAAGGCGATACAAAGCCTTCTTCAGCCTGCAAACATGAGACTCCTTCCCATGTACCTCAAAGCCATCAAGTTGCTCGATATATGCCTCTTCCTCGATTACACCATTCAGAAATGCTGTCTTCATGTCCATCTGGTGAATCTTCCATCCTTTAGATGCAACAATAGCAATGATGGTCCTGACTAAAGTATAGCGAGCAACTGGAGCAAAGGTTTCGTCATAGTGAACTCCCTCTTTCTGTGAGAATCCTCTAGCCACGAACCTAGCCTTGTACTTCTCAATGCTCCCATCAGCCGCATGCTTGATCTTGAAGAGCCACTTAGAAGATACCATAGATTTGCCTTCGGGTCTAGGTACGATGTCCCAAACATCATTCTTGAGAATGGATTGATACTCTTCAGACATAGCATCTCTCCAAACCTGCTGACTAGTAGCTTCCTCAACACTGGAAGGCTCAGATTCAATGATTTGACTCATCAATGCAACATAGCTGGAAAACTTATGAGGTCTCTTACTTTCTCTGAATGTTCCCCTTGGGGCTGCAAACCTTTCTGCCTCCTGCACTGTTTTCCTGGCCCAAAGAGGTCTTTTTCTACCAATCACAATATCTGTAGGCCCATCAGTAGGTTCCAAGGGCTCAACTGGATCATCATCTTCTTTAGGTTCAGAAGCCTCCCTCTGAATCTCAGGAGTATGGTCAACTTCCATATCCTGAGGAGACTCTTCATTATCTATCTCCATGTGAGTGCCCTTGGATCTCCTGAATGCAACATCCTCTTCAAATGTAACATCCCTACTGATCTCAATCAACTTCTGACCTGGAATGTAGATTCTGTAGGCTTTTGATGTCTCACTATAACGTACAAATATCCCCTTCTTGCTAGAAGGTTCCATCTTTGTCCTTTTATCTTTTGGTACATGAACATACACAGGACAACCAAAGATCCTCAAATGACTTACTTCCGGCTTCACCCTTGTGAATGCTTCTTCGAGAGTCATGTTCTCCAAAATGCGGTGAGCACTTCTATTCTGAACATAGACTGCTGTCCTAGATGCTTCCGCCCAAAGGAAGGTTTGCAGATCTTGGTCATGAATCATGAATTTGACTGCTTCCACAATAGATCTGTTCTTCCTTTCAACGAAATCGTTCTGTTGAGGATTGTAAGGGACACATAACTCCCTCTTAATCCTTGCTTCAATGCAAAAGTTACGGAAGCTGCCAGAAATGTACTCTCCTCCATTATCGGATCTCAGAACTTTGATCCTCTTCCCGGATAAGTTCTCTACCTGAGCTTTGAATTCTTTGAACCTTTCTAATACCTCAGATTCTTTAGATTTCAAGAAATAAATCCAAGTCTTTCTAGAGTAGTCATCAATAAAAATAATTTAATACAAGAAACTACTCAAAGAACCAACAGACATTGGACCACATAAATCAGAATGAATAAGATCAAGAATACATTTAGATCTACTTTCACTACTATGAAATGGACCTTTAGTATTCTTACCCAATGCGCAACCTCTGCAAGTGCCTTCATGCTCCTGGTTGAGTTTCGGAAGGCCTGAAACCATCTTCTCCATGGTAGGAAGTGCTCAAAAGTGAAGGTGAGCCAATCTTCTATGCCATAGTTCACACGAACTTGATGAATCATGCACCAATGCCTGAAGTGGACGAGTACAAAGTCTGTAGAGGCTCTCATGTCGAACTCCAATCACTCGAGTAGTCTTGATATTAGAGTTCTTCGTCCATGCAAGAACTTTGCCTTCTGAAAATGCAACTTGGTACCTGTTGTCCTCCAAGGCTGAAATAGAGACAAGATTTCGCTTGACGCCTGAAACAAATAGCACATCACTCAGCTGCAAGGAAATACCTGAATCCAAGTGAAGACAGGAGGTCCTAACACCTTTCACAGAATAACTAGAATCATCTGCAATAATGACTTGTTCACTAGAATCTCTCCCCACCAAATCAGTTAGGTGCACTCTAAGTCCGGTAATGTGGCAGGAGGCACCACTATCAATTACCCTAGTATTGTTGTTTGTAGGCACACTGCTTGAAAGAGCTGAATAGAATAGGAAACCACCTGAATCCTTTTGCGGGGAGATCTCATCTACATTAGCAATGGAAGCCTGCTGTTTAGGCTTGGTTGGACAATCCTTTGCATAGTGACCATACTTGTCACATCTAAAACATTGAACACGAGATAGATCCTTCTTCTTCTTGAATGCAGGAGCACCATCAGATCCCTTATCTCTATTCCTCTTGAAATATCCTTTCTTTCCATCTTTCCCTTTCTTCTTCGAGGATTGAGTGGCAAGAACATGAATGTCTTCATTAGTAGAGCTTTGACCAATACCTCTCACAGCCAACCTAGACTCTTCTTGAATACAATCCGCACTCAAACGATCAAACTTGGGACGTTTCGATCTTGCGCTGATTCCTTGAATGTAAGACTCCCAAGATGAAGGAAGACCATTAAGGGCCAGCATGGTCAAATCCTTGTCATCAACAATATGACCAATAGTAGACAGCTGATCTCTCAACTCGGAAATCTTCATGAAGTAAGCAATGACGGATTCTCCTTTCGCCATCTTGACATGATGAAGTTGTTGCTTTAATGCAAGAGCACGACTTGTGTTGTTGATCTCATACATCTCCTCCAAAGTCTTAAGCATCTCTCTTGCCGTCTTCAACTTGGAGATGATTGGAACAATATGATCCTTCACGGAATCAACTAACGTTTTCTTCACCTTAGTATCTTTCTTCTTCCATTGAACCTTCTCTTCCTCATCAGTAGGCTCGGGGACTTTGCTCTCCACGAACTCAGCTAATTCATTTCCCTCCAAGGTGAGCATAACTCTGAATCTCCAAGATGTGAAATTAGTTGCTCCCTCAAGTCTATCCTCGATCTTGAGTCCATTCACCATCTTGATGAAGAGATAGATGTGATCAAAGATGAGAAAGAGAGTGAAGAGTATTGCTGTTTGACTAATTCTGATCAAGATCTTCCTTATACCTGCTCTGATACCATGTTAGTTTTATGATCAGATGTAAAGCAAAGAAAATTAATTCAAAATCAGACACAATAACACAACAGATACCCTGGGAAAACCCTCCACTTGAGGGAGAAAAACCTAGCAACAATATATCACTCATATATTGAATGTCAACAAGAATTGTCTCCTTTACAAGAGGCCGATATGAAGGCCAAATAGAAGCACCACAAACTGATGCAACACAGATACAAGATGATGTAATTCGCTGATTATAAACTCAGCCTTCCACAGAATATCAATCTGCTCTTCTACAGAATTCGCAATCTGCTTTTCTACAGAATTCGCAATCTGCTCTTCTACAGAATTCACACTTGAGAACAATGAATCAAAATGAGTATGAATGAATATCAAACAATGAAACTCCATCAAACATATATACAAGATGAAGGGAGGGACGTGACTTCCAATACAATAAGTCGGCCTCCTTCAAAAAGTCGTGTCTCTAACACACAAGAAGTTGGCTACAAGAAATTGTGTCCTTTCATGAAGTTCGCGCCTATGGATGTCGGCCACATTAATTAAATAAGTCATCATTTAATTTGAGCCTCTTCATAACGGGTATCATGATAAATTAAATAGCCACAGGCTATCATTTAATTTATCCATCGATGTCAAGGAGAATGGGCTGGAAGATACTCCTGACGCTGCTCAATAACGTCAACAGGGTTGAGCATAACTAGCACCGTAATTGGGAAACTTTGTGAACAATATAGTTAGCGGTAGAATGGAAAATATTATTTATTAAATTCTGGTGTTCGGCAGGGATTGATGTATCGTTTTTTTTCCTTGCATTGAGCGAGTATATTTATAGGGAGGCTACTTAGTTATCGCTACCCTCCAAATCGTGAGTTTGACATCTTATGAGATTATCGATGCATTCTTACCTTTCCAACTCAATCGTGACTCACTATATTTGCCGCTATATCTTCATAAGTAAGCGGTATCTGCTTACATATAATACAACTTTGGAGATCACTCACTATACGGGAATTTTGAGGTCTTCGTTGGAGAAGGGAAACCACTGGCTGTCTAACTCCATAAATAGGCGATGTCGTATTAATCTTCAACATTTTTCGTTAATACCATTCTTCACTAGTATATTGCCAAGAGCCGTTCATGGCTTTCTCAGGGGAGTCGCATGCTAAATCATTAATTGTAAGTCAGGTACCTGAGTATATCATGACCCACGTTATTCTTGTTGCGTATAATACTCTACTGAGTATAGATATTATCGGGCTTTCTATCTACGAGTAGCACCGATACCTATGGATGCTTCTACGACATCACTCCTTGAAATTTGACGTGGGTTGGTAGTAGTGTAGCTTCTGTTTGGATGACGTGGAGCTAGAGAGCTTGTGGATTACACCTATATGCCAATTGAGAGTTGTCTACTAGTGAGCATTTGGCGAGGAGCTTCGTACAAGTCATTCATTCTATATTGGAATACTTCAAGTCCACAGAGATATCAGTCTTGGCATTTTGTGAGTGAGCCAACATACACATTTACCTGATCAAGGTCTTAATAAGATATTAAGGGAGCAATGGTTAATACTAGAAGAAAACTTAATTCATGAGTAATAGTTATTAGTTACAAGGCAGCAAATTGAATCAAGGAAACAATTATATTAAGCAGCGATTAGTTAAGAGGCCACTATCCATGTTGACAAAGGCATCGCTTGATCAAGGATATGCCCAATTGAATGGACATGACTATTCAAAGAGTCACATCTCCCAACACAAGCATTAAGGTATAAATGATAATAAGAGATGGAGAGGAGAGGGGGAGATACAGATTTGAAATCAGTGTACAGATTATAAATCAAAATATATTTAAAGAGGGCAATTTCTGCCTAATATATATAGATGTGACAACAGATCATTTAAACAAATTATATACATATATATATATATATAACTGATCTGAAAATGAAGCTATAATTGGCCCTTGGGAGGAGCTCTTCATAGGGTTGAGAACTTAGCATTAAAAATATTAGCTCTGGACCTATTGGATATCTGAAATTAAGAAATTAAAAGACAAAATTTGTAGATAAACGAAAAAGGGACATTACAATCATGGTCCGAATTGCCTAAGCTTAGCTATCTTGGTCTTCAGCTAAGTCAACTCCTATTTGTACTTAGCAGCTTTACTGACATGGTTTTGAGTGAGCTGAGTCTGCTGAGAAAGTTGCTTTTGAGATCAGGTATGTTGCTCATCTAACTCAAGCATGACTTTGGCCTCTGCATCTGACAGATGATTGTGCTCACACAAATTGGTCTTCAGCTAAGTCAACTCTTACTTGTACTTAGCAGCTTTACTGACATGGTTTTGAGTGAGCTGAGTCTGCTGAGAAAGTTGCTTTTGAAATCAGGTATGTTGCTCATTAACTCAAGCATGACTTTGGCCTCTGCATCTGACAGATGATTGTGTTCACACAAATTGGTGTGCAACAATAAATATTGATAGTGGAAATGATGCTTAATAGAATGAATGGCCTCAAACATAGTGAAAATTGAATGCAAAACAATTGGATGAGGCCTGGTTGGTAACTACTGTTGAGACATCTGAAGGGTGTCTTGCTGGGGCCAGCAATAGTTCAAAAAAATATGCAGAATCTCTAAGTGCTACTCTTGCTCTACATACGTTTTGGATGTGAGCTGCTTCATCAAGAATCAAGCGAGCATGAGTATGTTGAATAAACAAGGTCCCATAATTCATAAGATGTGATACAATGTACAGCATGGATCCACTTTATCCAAGCAAGGAAATTGAATGGATGTTAATCCTTGCTAAGGGTTGAAGAGTCATTGGGTCAAGCTTGTGAATTTTGTAGAAGGGATGAACTCATTTTTCTCCAAAGCATCTTGTGCTTGTGGTGGATTCTATGTTGGATCACACCCCTCTTGTTACAGAAAATCTCACACTTTGGAATCAGGTGGACAACCAATAAATGAAGGGTGTTGCTAAGAGGAACATCCAAGGCAGTGTTGGCTAGTGCACTCATTTTGAGCATTCGATCCTTAATGTTGCATGCATGATCATTATCTAGAGAAGGTGAGATATGTGCGGTGGGATGCTCTAAAATGACAATCCTAAAGGGGCGAGTGCCTTACTGCCCTCCAACTCTTCATGATCTTCATGTCATTGGACTCATCTTCAGTAATCACATTCGCATCATTAGAGGCTACTTCTTCATTGACAACTTGCTTTCTTTCCTTGGCGGCTTCTTGTTTGTGGCTTATATGTTCATCTTTTCCTTTCCATCTGCTAACAGAGTACCCAAATATCTTGATTGAAAAATAGATGGCTAGGTAGGGTCATAATTAGTGTTAGCACTTAGGTTTCTATCCAAGTTTACCTTTGTAAACACCACATCTAAGAAAATTCCAATGGAATGCTGTGCTATAAACTTCTTATGCTTTAGGGAGAGTAAAGATTTCTTCTCTCCTTTTTATTGGGTTTTGCATGTTCAAAATTCAAACAATAAAACCAAGTATGTGGCTTTGGTCCTAGATGTGTCTCCCCTCCCAACAAAGGTATTTAAACAATTTAAGTTCTTTGGTGATTTGAAGTTAATAGTTGATCAAATGTGTGAGGAACACTAAAGATAGAAAACTAGACTTAAGTTGTATTGAAGTGTACTATGAAATTTATTATCATTTTAATTTGTTTTCCAATTAAAATATCAATTTTAATTTATCATTTTAACTCAAATTGGAACATTATGTGAGGTGAAACCTCTTTTCAAATTTAACACTAGCATAGATATAACTTGTTGTATGAATAAATTTGAACTGGATTCGCTCCAATCACAGGCAAACCTCTTTTCAAATTGATTAGCACAAACTTATATAACAATCTTCTCCCTTTAATCAAAAGTATTGTATCTTGGAAAAGACTTTTTAAATGCACTAAATTATAAAGTGACAACCTTATAATATTTGTGGGGGTGATCTTTGAGACTAGTGAAAAGGGTAGGGGTGTTCTTGGCATCCTCATTGTAAGACCCCGCCCCTTGTGACCTTGCTTATCTTACTAGTCATCAATGGTTTGTTTCCTATATTTTATGTTCTTTTGTGTTGGGAAATATACACTATTGATTATTGTTCCTATACATCAATTTGTTTATATTTTTGATTGTTAACTAACTAACTAGTGGTTGTTGTGATTTCGTGTGATAGCCATATTAGGTCTATTCCCTATCTACGTAAGTATATAATGATTGAGAGGTTTTGTTATTGGTAATATCATTATGTATATTAATGGATTTCATCATGTTAGGTGATTTATATTATGAGTGTGAGTAAGTGAATATACCTTTAAGGAGTTTGCAGCCCTCAAAAATAAACACAGCAGAAAAACTAAACAAACACTTATCCTTTCATGTACTTAGCATGAACTTAGTTGCCCATCATGCATTCAACATGGAACAAATGTATCATTCATAAAAAGTTTAAACATAAAACTCCATTAAAAAAAACTGTTAATAATAACATTCATTTATAAAAATAATTAATTTAATACTCCCAATTTTAAGATTCTATAAACAGGGGAGAGGGGTCAATAGATGGGTTGAGTCTAATTTTAAGATTCTATAAACAGGGGAGAGGGGTCAATAGATGGGTTGAGTCTAATTTTAAGATGTTTGAGCTGTACTTTCATGGTTTACGTCAAGAACACCGCTGATCAAAAAGTCTTCTGAAGACTTCTAAATTCTACTCCATTCCATAGATAAAGAAAAGTGGTTTAAGATTAGATATTTCCATTGTACTCACATGTTTTCTTGTTCCCTGAAACTAGATTCTTTTGTTTTACACATCACACAGATAACTAACACCTCGTAGACGAGGAAACCATTACCGACTAGAATAACTAATAAATTGATTAGTCCAAGAATATCAATTTTAATTTATCATTTTAACTCAAATTGGAACATTATGTGAGGTGAAACTTCTTTTCAAATTTAACACTAGCATAGATATAACTTGTTGTATGCAATAATTTACTCAAGGACAACGGGTTGAAATTTATTTGTTTATTTAATTAAATTTAACCCCAATCATCACCAAGATATTTATTATTTCTTGAATCACTAAAATTTTAAGATTTCTGATCTAGATCCAAGAATTATATCAAGATTGAAACTATCTTCAGGCATTAAGAACACAACAGGCTTTGATACCAATTTGCGGAATAACAATACCAATTTGTGGAATAACAAAGATATGCTTTATTTTCTTATTGGCAAACTTTATTATAACATGCATACAGATTTTTGATCATCCAAATCGCTCGAAGCGCAGGATGAGAGCATACGTCTAATATGCCAGACTCTATGGACTCTATGCCCTATGAAAACTCTAGACTCTAATCCAAGAAACTTCCAATGCCTTGAGTGTGGGCTTATTGCTCCTTTTGTAGAAGGTGTATGGCCTGGGCAACTCAGACATTTACAAATAAATTTGAAGTTCAACCATACAATAATGACACATGTCCAAAAAACCATACCACACTAAGGAGGAGACAGTTGTTAGGCAGTCTATTGTAAACACTTAGTGAAGAATAAAGAAAATCACTTTTTGGACACCCATGAGTGAGAAGGGCCCACTTAACACCCATAAGTGGATACGAGGATCTTGCTTTTTATGACAGGGTTGCATCTTGTTGTCACATCTTAACATGGGTGACATCACGACATAGGCATGCCCATGTGCTAGCGTCAAAAGGGGATAGGATCCAATAACTGCTTAGGTAATGGAGTAAAAACAACATCCCAATCTTGAGAATGGGCATGAAATACATAATCCAATTGTACCACATAATCCTGGGAATATGCTCGATCTAACTCAATTCTCCTAGCTAAAGATGCTGGCTTCAGTCGTATTTCCATGTTTTCAATTCGTACCTCAGGTATCCATCTAGCCTCGAGAGCATAAAACTCTATCCTGGGAAATTCATATCCAGTTCTTGGATAGTGTACCAAATATTGTTCCATACTAGCAAGCATTCTTTCTGAAAGTCGAGGATGAATTAATTTCAGGAATTCTTCTAAATCTGGATTGAATCGGGCACCTACCAAGTCCGCATATTCTTCAAAAGAAGCTTGATCAAAACTTATTCTACTGATAAAACCATATTTCATGTTCTTGAGTAAATTCATTTTACTGCATTTTGACCAATTCATCCCAAAGAATCCTTTAATTCGGACATGGAGAGCTCCATATTTGCTGCACCAGTGTTTTATAGGGGCATCGTCTAATCCTAGGAGTTCAAGCAACTCCTTTTCTTCATCCTGGTCCATTATTCCTTGTCCATGATGGTAGCAAATTGTTTGCCTTAAATCTCTGAGCCATTTATCTAGGAAATAAGATTCAAGAAGTAATTCCACAATATGATTAGGCAAGTAAGGCAATGTAGTGAAAATTCTAGGACCATCTATCCTATGGAACATAGGGGTGCCATCTAATCTATAAAAATTAGGTTCTTTAAAGATAATCCCATGATAGATGGATCCTGCCAGTTCTCTAGTTAATGCATCAGCTAGGGGATTATTTCCTCCCTTTATCCATTCGATTTCAAAATCATAACCTAAAAATTCAAAGTACCACTTGGCAATTCTTCCTTGGGCAATGTCTTTATTGGATTTTTTTCTTCAGTAGGCTCCTCATCGCTTGGGTATTTGTTCTTACAATGAATTTTACTAGCTTCAGAAATATCTTGAATTTCTCAATACCTTTTTTAACTGCCAGTATTTCTTTTTCAAAAGATATGGTATTTGCATTCTATCTCTGAGAAACTGCTTGATCTGTAGCTGCAGATACCTCTCTTTCCATCTCCTTCCTCTTGTATAAGCACAATTGACCAAGTTGTATCAGAAGCGTCGGTATACAAAATTAATGGTAACTCAGGAATTAGAATATGTAATGAGGGTAGATTTTGGCATTTTGATTTGATTCTCTAGACTGCCTCTGTAGCCTTGAGCGACCATCCTTCTTTGTTTTCCTTAAGGTGTTCCTGGATTGCTTTTCTGTCTTCTACAAGATCTTTATAAAATGGTGAGACATAATTCAAACAACCAAGAAATCTTTGGATTTGCTTCTTATCTTGCAAAATGTCAGGGAAATCTTGTATGCACTGTAGAATGTGAGGCTGTAATTGAATTTGTCCTTTGTTCAGGTGCAATCCTAGGAAATCAATTTGATTTTGGCCAATTACCATTTTCTTGGTGGATAAGCATATCCCATGCTTTTTAGTGGCTGCATACAATTCTTCGATGTGCTGCAAATGATCAGTTTTAGAATTAGAAAATACAATGATATCATCAATATAGACTGCACATAAATCTTTCAAATGTTTGAGTGCCTGGTCCATTCTTCTTTGGAAGTAAGCTGGTGCTGTGCAAAGACCAAATGGCATGACATTCCATTCATACAACCCTTGTGGAACTGAAAATGCAGTTTTATACCTATCTGGTTCTTTTACCTTTATTTGCTAAAATCCTGACTTGCAGTAAAACTTTGAATAAACTTTTTTATTAGGGGCTCTTCTTATCAAATCAGCACTAAATGGAATTGGGTAATTAAATGGAAGGATGATTCATTAAGAGGTTTGTAATTAATACAAAATCTCTTTTTCCCTCTTTCTTTCTTAGCTCTTTTGTTTACCAAAACCGCTCGACAAGAGAATGGACTTTTGCTTGGACGAATAAAATGTCCTTCTAGTAGTTCATTTAAGTGCTCATCCATCTCTTTTACCTCTGTTGGGCTCATCAAGTATGCAGGTTCGTGGGGAATCACAGATTAGCATTCTGGTCTTAGCTGTATTTCACATTCCTCATGATCTTGCGACTAAAACTGTAGGGGATTCATGTTGCAACATTCAGAATCAAATCTGCTTTTGATTTCATCAAACATATTTGCAGATGATTCTGTTAGTTTTTTGACTGATTCTTTTTTTTTTCTTTCTTCCCACTATGTTCAAACTTATGATTTACAATTTTTAGTGCAGGAATTTCTACCTGGCCATCTTTGTGTCTTAAAGATATCTTATGTTTCCAGAATTGAAGAGGCTCATATTTAGTGAGAAATAAGTATCCTAACAGGACATCATCTTCAAGATCATTATATTCAATGAAGTTAGTAACAAATATTTTTCCCATAATTTCAATATGTACGTCCTGTGCATACCTGGCCATGTGTATCCGTTCTCCATTAATGGCATAGCTGTGTGGGAGGTCTGGTCTTGGCTTCCAGAATTCTGGTGGGATGGCATTTGTTTTGGCCAATGACCAAGAAGATCCTGTATCAACAAAAGCATCCATAGGAATCTTGTTAAAACCTGGAAATCAGAAAGTAATGCTGATGTAATTCCCATTATTAGCCAATAATAGAGAGTAGGATTTATCTCTAGTTCTTTGTATGAGGCTGTTGCTTCTGCTGCTGCTACTTGCTTCTTCAGATTCCGCAAATTATAATAAAGTTTAAAGACTCACATTGATCAGAAATTTGTATGCATGCTATAATAAAGTTTGCTAGTAAGAAAATAAAGCATATCTTTGTTATTTCACAAATTGGTATTGTTATTCCGCAAATTGGTATCAAAGCTTGTTGTGTTCTTAATGCCTGAAGATAGTTTCAATCTTGATATAATTCCTGGATCTAGATCTGATGAATCTTGTGATCAATGCTTTAATTCAAAAAAGCTTATTATCCCTAAGATCTGTTGTATTGGTGGTTTGTTTGTCCTCATTCTTATTGTCATAGTTCTGTTTACTCTTCATAAGTGAAAGAGTCAAAGCATTTAGAGCTAAAAGCGAACTCCTTGTCCTATGATCTGTAACTGAAAGCTGCAAAGTAAGATTGTGAGTAGCTGTGGACCTGCAGTAAGATCGTAAAGCCCGTGTTGAAGCCGAAGGATAGTCGTGGAAGGGTGAGCAGTAAGTCAGAAAACGTAGCAGCCAAAGGATCGAAACACACCTGTTCCAATCTCCCAACAATGGCTAGTCAAAGGTCTATGAATTCTAGTAGCTCTCTCTCTTCTGTCATACATAACTCTTTTGAGGACAAAGATGAATATGTTGATGAAAAAGGAAATTTTAAATTTCTAGAAGTTAAGATCTCAGATTTATATCCTGAAAAAGGAATTAAGGCCAAAACTATGACTTCTATGAGACAAGCTGAAATAAATCTCCTAGTTTCTGGTGTTGGAATCTGTCTAGTCTATCTTCTGTTCTTATTACCTGCAGACATTAGAAGGTGGAAAGAAAAAGGGTTTTTCCATGTGCATTTCTTTTATGTTGACATCATTGTCCATCCCCATTTCAACTATGATATTGGTGCTGAGTATTTTGCTAGTCTCATCGACATTCGTTAGATATGGGACCAAGCTGTAATAGCCCAGTTCCGAGGCCAGTTGACAAAAGCCTCAGATGAAAAGAAAGGTCGCGATGCCCATATAGCTGCCCGCCCAAATTTTACCATTAGTTTAGAAGATAAACATGTACAATCTGCATTTTGTTTACTTTTCTAGGTTAAAGGTGTGGAGTTACAACCTGAGTTGGTCTATGCCACAATAGGTGGTCAATGTATTTATCGACTTTTAAATACTGTGTTTCCTCCATCAAATTTTCCAGCTGGAGTAATTAATCTAGAAGGCAACTCAAATATTCTAGATCATGGGCATCATATTGACCATACAGGGTTTGACATAGGATTTCCTATTATTGAAAGACTCGTTAACCAGTCACAACCCAAATTTCAAGAATTGCCTGTTCCATTGTCTAAATGGTTATTAGGTCAACCCCGTACACAAAGTAGAAGGTTGTCCACTACAGATCTTAGATCCATCCCACAAACAACCTTGTTTGAGCAACCTGAGGAGCCAACCAATGGTCGGCCTAGTATGTCCTCTCGACCATACTCTTTATCAAGAATTTTTCCAAGTACATCCAACAAGCCATTTATGGATTACAATCTCGAAGAGTCCATTAGATCATCTAGTAACTTTCCCTTATATCGTCAGCCCTCTATAAAACCTTATCCTTCTAGAGCTTCCTTAGCCACACTTTACAACTTGAGTAGCAATCTTGAACTTATGGATAGATTAGCCAGACAAGTGAGTCATAAATTGGCTCTAACTCCTAAGGAAGAAGATTAGCTAGACAAAAAAGGAAAAGGAATAAAATTGACTAAGATAGGAGAAAAATATGGTATGATCAGAGAAAAACTACCCCGAGCAGGTGTTGAAAAGAAAAGCACCTACAAACTGGAGATGAAAGGAAAGGATCAATAAGTGATAGGCTATGAACCTGGTAGATGGCCAACCCCTGAATCCTTTATTGCTATAAATCTAGACAAAAAACTTTGGGGTAGGTATGAAGCCAGGCTACATGTAGATTTGGGAGAAAAACAAAAAAATTCAGAAACCCAGAGAAATTGGATAGCCTAGTGGATGATATCCGCTCAGGAAAATATTGATGACATGGCTGTAGATATTAGAAGTATTGGTAATAATTGTTTAAAGACTCACATTGATCTGATTAATGTTTCTTCTACACAAAGCAAAGTTAGTTCTTCTGTTACCAAAATTAAGCAACACTCTTCTTCTATTATAAACAATCTTTCTAGTGTAAGCTACCATGTAAGCCAGGCACAACAAGATGTTAGAACCATGGTAACCAACCAAACCTATCAAGATGGTTACCTAACATCCATCTATGAAAATCAAAAGAATCACGAAATCTCTAGAAAACAAGATTTGGAGGACCAAAGAATACTCATAGATGTTGTAGCCAAAAAGCTAGAAAAAATAAGGTTAGTCACAAAGAAAATAAGGAAAACACATACTGGTTATGATAGTTGCTCTGAAGAAGAGAAAACAAAGAAGGGAAAGGCTCAAGAACAATCAGTCCCTAAACAAAAGAAAATAATCGTACAACGGAGGACTCATACAAGGAAAGATGAAAAAAAAGAAATTATTGAGTCATCCTCTAAAATTCATAAACCCTCTGCTCATGTATCTATGCCCAAGGTTAAAGAACACAACCTTGCCAATAAGCAAGAAGGGATTAGGATTGGCTCCAAGAGCTCAAAATAGAAGAAGAACAGACAAAACCAATATATATGTGTTGGCGTAACAACTAACTCCTCTGGAGTGCAAGTTGGTATGGACAGCTATGTACACTACGTGATGAGTGCTCTTCAAATTAGGAGGGGAAGCTCCCTCGTTGTGCGGACAAATGCTTGAAAAAGTAAACTAAACTAATTCCTATCTTTTTGTCTCAGCTGAAAGAGGCACAAGGTTTGCGAGAAACTTCGAGTGTTGCAACCAAGGATTTTCTGGTTTTGCAGGTCTTAACTACAACTCAAAACTAACTAGCTTATACTATCCAATCTCCTCAAGAAATCAGAGCATGAGGAAACGGAGCGGGAATGATTTTATACGATAAACTTTAGGTATAGATTCACAACGTGAAGGCAAGGTGGGCTCAACTGTTTGCTTGGCTGGGAAGAAGTTTATTAACACACACATCAAACAATAAGCTTTGAGTACAGATTCACAATGTGAAGGCAAGGTTGGCTCAACTATTTGCTCAATTTGAATAGGCTTACTAGAAACAAAACATAAAGGGTAGCCAACTAGGACAGTAAATTGCATAGACGAAACACGCATACAATTTACGATCAAACTAGCCACTATATTTAACTAAGATAAGCATTCACCATAATAACAACATGAAACCCGAGTGGCATAACAATTCATCATCATAATAAATACTTGTGAACAGATACAAAACATGCAATATTACAGGCAAGGTGGGCACAACATATATTACTCTCTCGTGCAAAAGTTAATTACAAATGAGCAAAAAGCTCTTATTTATAGACATCAAAAGGTGTAGGGAACCCTAAAATCACCTTGAGTCAACTACAGTCTTGCAAGCATGCAAGATTTTATTGCTAAACCCGAATAAAGCAAACTATACAGTTAACTGGAAAGCTACCATCAGTTAACCGAAACATCTAATCTAAATGGACAATGTGCAAGCATGCACGTCCTTATTGAAAGCAAGTTAATTGGAACACTACCATCAGTTAACGAAAACCCTAAATGAAAGTCTAACTCCTGCGAAGATAATTCCAAGGAAGAGATGTGCATATATGAAATCAGCAAGAAGAACTCAAGACTGAAAGTCGAGTTAACCGCTGCTCTTGACTCTATCTTTAAAACTAACTACAGGGCACAACTGACTGATCACTCCCTTTCATCACGGTCTATCACCTCGTCTAGGAATTGGTCGATTGCCCCATCCTCTGGTACTTTGACACTGTCCACGATGATAACCTGCCTTTTTAACTCTTTGTCACCATCCTTGATCGTTTGCATGCATTCTTTTACATTCTCAGTTGCCCTTTTGAAACTAGCTGCAATCACTGAGATGTGATCCAACTTAGACGCCACAGGATCTCCTTTGAGATTATCATGAATCAGCTTCTCAAACTCGGCTTTTACTGTATCAAGTTCAACATACGTGCCATCTTCAAGAAGATAATGACACGGGATCTGAGTGACAAAGCCGCTGATGAGTGCGAGAGCTCAGATAACATTATCTTTGAGTGTATTCAACCTGGTAGAGATCCTTTCGTTTGTCTCCATCCTGAAAAGATGTTGCTCTCTCCAAGCGAAAATTTTATTTTTCTCTTCATCTTCTTCCATGGCGTTATATGCAACTGCTAACTGAGATATGAGAACGCGATCCTTCACCATGCCTTCTGCTATTGCAATCTCGAGCAACTGGATTTCTTGCCGAAGTCCATGTGCATCGCTCCTCAACTGATATAACTCTGCAAGAAGAGGCCAACCTATAACAACGAAGTTTTCAACCCAGTTGTCTAGAAGTCTGCCATGATTGACTAACTGATCCAACTTCTGTTGTTCTGCAGGTGTACTTTGTGGAAGAACAGGTGCTCTACTCAGATTTCCATGAACAAGATCAGAGATATACTGTCAAAGTTGACTGTTTTCAGCCTTAAGAAGTGCTTTATCTTCTCCGTCCTTCATGACGCGTTCTTCAAGATTATTTGTGACAATCTTGAGAAGGCTCACTTCTGTCTCTCGAGTGGTTCTGCCAAGATTCGCTTTGACGAAGGTAAAGTCACCAACCTCAACCTCGTCCAGGCCCTTACCCACTGGTGGCATAGCAACTTCTATGATGATCTCTGATTTTGGAGTCTTGTCAACATGCACCTGCTTCTTGATTTTCTTGTTTGACCTCCCCTGATAAGGTTCGCCAAACTTAGATAAATCAAGGTGGTATGAAGGCTCTCGCCTCTGTCTTCCCAAAGATCTCTCGAGCCAACATGGATGATCAATATTATCAGCTTGAGGAGAGATTGTCCTTGATGTATCAACCTGTGTAGGGTCAATCGTCTCTGGTGCTACTCGAACTGGTGGTTCCGGCTCTGAATCTATATCAATAGGATGCACATGTGGTGCACATGGCAAACTAGGAGGTGAAAGATGTGGTTCAGCCTGTATGATTGTCTCTACTGGAATCTCAGGCGCCTTTTCTACCTGTTTCTGCTTCCGTTTGCCAGTGTTTTTCCCCGTTGTGTTTCTGTTGAGTCTAACTCCTTCAGGCGGCTTCAAGATAACCTTAACCCAAGGCCTTAACCTCGAGGTAGAAGATAATGATGAAAATCCTACTGGGGGCTCTGCTACTGGCACTGCCTTGCGCTTTCATTTACTCTCCAAGAACTGCTTGCTGGTCTTGATAACTGATTTAGACACGTCTTCAATGGAAGTAGTCTCCTTGGCGTACCAATTTGGTGAGCGAAGTGGCTGGCAAGCAACTTGATCTTTGACATACGAGCTTAGTAGAACCTCTCCGTCATCATCTGACAGACCCTCAACATCCTCTGATAAATAATCAGCAATCTGAGCAATAGTAAGTCTATAGTAATGACGTCAACGGACTTCAAATTCATCCTCTCAATTTGCCCAAAAATCCTCAAGTGCTGGCTTATGTGCAATCCCTCATTCTAACCTGGATGCATAATGACCGAAAGGATCAGAAGAACGCCTGTCGATGTGGTACTTGAGGTTGAATTTCTCAAGCTCGGTCGTCATAAACTTGCAATCAGCCGCAGTCCTGCATGTGTAAATACCCCATCCGAAAGGAAAGGAAACTGCTGACTTATGGCAACTGCGAAGAAAAGAGTGAACATGTTGAGCTTGTCTGAGAAATTCCATGAAAAGAACCTTGTTTGACGGGTACCTAGGTAACATTAGAGGCTCTCTGACATAACCATAAACTCAGATATATGTGAAAGTGGGGAATTGAATAAACCAATCCACCCAACTCTCCATAGCTGATCTGGCCTATGGTGAAATTCGAATGTGCATTTCATTGTCGAGATCCCTAACTGTCCTCATGAAAAAGTGATCATTCACCACTCTGAAGTCCTGTTCAGCCTTAGAAAACTCCAACTGAGAGTAATGCTCATAAATATGCTGAACACCAAGAGTCCCGTTAGTCTTCAGGTGTCTGAAATTTCCTTAAGAGGCAACCAAGTAGACCAAGTAAGACACCATATGAAACTCGTGGATTTTGAGGAATCCAGTAATCTGCTGGCGAAGGCACTCGCTGATCAACATGGCCCAGTCATAGTGCTCTGTACCATCAAGGATCCTAGAAATGATGTAAAACATCCATGGTCGGAAAGTACTAGCTTCCTCCTGACCTGTAACCCGATTGAGTAGAGTTATCAAAACAACAACTTCATCCTTGAACTGGCCACGACCAACCTTTTTAGGCATGTTGGTCTTCTGTATTTTCAACCATCTCTGAGCAACTTTCCTTTGTGAACGCTCTTGATCTTCATACCATATCTTCTCACAAGCCTCAATGACTACAGTGAAATTGTTGAAACGAGGAGGAATAGTGAAGCATTTTCCACGTCCCTCGGCTTAAGGCTGCAGATGACTCTCCCATCAGTTGATCTGATTTGTCGTGTGGACGAGTCGTAATGCTTGATGCAAGCAAGAATAAACTCGAGATCGAAAGCTGTGACGGGAATAGACGCTGCTGCTAGCAACCTGTAACATTCAAGATTCTTCAATGTATTGCTGCTAACGCCCTCCAAACTGCTCAGGTTAACCACCAGATAGACATGACCTAAGTTTGTGTCTGAAGTTTTCACAAAATCATGAATTAGGACCGATTTGGTCTTATGATCTATGAGATTGAACTGTGTTTTGAAAATGAGGACTTTTGACTGTGAAGTTGGGTATGTTCGGACAACTTTCCGAAAAGACTGAAAAAGCTCTGGATAAGGCTAAGAATAGCTTATGGTTGAAAAATTTTCCGATTTTTTTTTGAAACATGGGTTTTGTGTAGAATTGAATTCCAAGCAAACCCAGATCAATAAAGATTCGAAAAAAATGAGTTTTAGCTAGGCATGCAAAGACTTTTCAGTTTAGAAAAGCAAGGGTTCTAGAGCTCGCTTAGGGAAAATTTTTTCCCGAGAAAATTTGGAACATGGGTTTTGTGCAGAACGGAAATCTAAGGCAACCCAGATAACTCGATTTTGAAAAAGAAGTGTTTTTGACCAACATGCAAAGGAATTTTCGGAAAAAAGCACAAAGCTTTAGAATAAAGCTGTGGGGCAATTTTCTCGAAAAAATCTAAGACATGGGTTTTGCTGCTGTCATTGAAGGATGTGAACCCAAATGATCAAATTATGAATATTTTGCTGTTTTCTTTGACATGTGAAGAATACCTAATACGAGAATAGAAGAAATTAGATAGAAGATAAAAGTTTGTTTTTTGTTGATTTTGCTTCTGTAGAAAATCGCCTATGCTTGACTGAGATTTGATGAAACCTACATGCATTGAAAAATCTAACTCTGGAAAATTAATCTTCTGAACAATCTGGACTCGGCACTGAAAAATTGAACTCAAAGCACCTTCGAATCTTCAACTGCTGTAATGACCCTTGCTAGTTCAAGTGTAATTTTTTCAGTTTTTAACACATGGATATTTCATCAAATACTTTATTGCAAGCTTCATACATTGATGTGTGCGGTTTTCGTATGGATGTTCTCTTCTTAATTGATGTTATAAGTCATGAAAGGCTATTCTAAATAAGTCAATGAGAGTGCATTACAATGAGATGTAGCTAATCAATTACATAGCAAAGGACATTATGTCAAACAGTTCAATTGCACCCTCCCGATTCCTTACAACATTGCAATGTTCCCGACTGATTACAATCTGCTGTCAACAATGACTTACAATGCAAACCTAGACTTATTGACAACACCATCAATTGACAAATGATATGCAATGAAGTCATATACAATCTGCTGGGCAGTAAATGACTTATAGCAGTTTAATGCAATGAGATGCAACTACAAAAGATTATTTAGGCAAATACCTCAGACTCTATTATAACCCAACAACTTCATGAATGCAATGCAATTTGAATACAATGTAAGAACACTCAGCAATGCAGATTGCTTATTCATGGAATGGTGTAGAATATGCACTCAATCAATACAAGCTAAAAAGCAGCAACTACACACAATGTAAATATGATTCCTCTAATTGATTGCAATTTATACAAATGACCATTGTACTTCGAACCTGGAAGTGTCGATTGAAGACCATACCAGCAATGAACACTTTATCGGACCTCCCTCAAGTGCGTGTATCTATTTCCTCAGAGGATTGTGTCTAGCTTATGAATTCAATATATGAATGTGGCCCGGTAAACTTAATGGCTCAAGATGGATGTGAGCCTTGAAGTAACGCCTAGCAACTGTAGTAAGATTTGTCTTTGATGAAGAGTCTCATAAACCGAACTGCCTTCAGATATGCTGTGCCTCGTGAATGTCAATGAAATGGACCTCACTTTGAAGAGCCACGCATATACTCTTTTCCGCCAAATAATAGAAACTTGAATTATATGATGACTCTGATGGAGGTCACATTCCAACATCTTGTTAGGATTCAATGCTTCCAAAACTGCCACGAGTTCCTCCTCAGCACTAGCAATTACAGAGGCGTCACAAGAGATCCCTTCCAGTATTGCTCAATGAGAGACCATGACCTAGCTTCTTGTTGACACGTTTTTACTGCCAAAGGCCAAACGACTTCATTTCTACAGCTGCGCCCGACTAGTATTCATTTGTCTCCATATCCAATCCTCTTGCTCTTGACTGAAACGCGACACCTGGGTTTTTATTAATACAAGCTTATTACAATCTCCAACAATAGATCGATTCAATCTCTGAAGCTTGCGTGTTGAGTTTCTGAAGCTCACGGGAAATATTAGAGATTATTATTTTCCAAGTCTGCCCAAAGTTCTCGACAAAATATATTCACATTTGATAATTATTTTCCAAAGACAACATAATATTGTTTTGCACGGCTGAGGAAATATTATTATCACCCACAAATAATATAATTATCAAAGTCGCATATGGATGAAGGCAGAATAATATTCAAAATCCACTTTAAACCCAAACCTTAATAATCGGCTTGCAAAGGAATTTATATTTCTTCCTTTATTTAATCACCCGTCAAAGGAAAATAATATTTCTTTCTATTCACCAAAGTAATTATTTTCCCCAAAGATTACTTAGAGTTACTTTTGCCCCCTTTAAAAATATTACTTAGAAATAATTACTAAAATACTCTGAATAATAATTTATTCTGAAGATATAAAATATCAACACAAAAATAAAATGCAATAATAATCCAGCTATTGCATTAATTTAGAAATAATTGCAATAATACATCAGCTATTGCAATTGCTCAAATACTTAGCTCCTCAAAGCTGAATACAATCGATAATCTCCAAATTTGGCCAAAGGCCACAAAATTTGCAATGAAGCACGAATGGAAGACTGAAGTATCTCCCTCCCAGCTGCAATAATTCAGATGATATTTCACACCCTCAAATTGCTATCAATAGGAAGTTTTCGTTTCCTATGATAAAGAATAATCTGCAGAAACCCTAGGCTCCACAAGATGAAATGACAATCAACAACAACATCAAATCTGCCTGCTGAGAATGAAGCCCATGATGTCTATTTATTCTTTTTTTCCAATTTCTCCAGAAGCTTCTAGAATATTATTTTATTTTTTAATTAAATGACTTTATAATATATTTTAAAATTCAAGTCACTTTATTAAATTAATTAAATATAAGGTCATCTTATAATACTGATTATTTGATAACCTTATAAATAATTAACTTAATACCACTTTTAATTTAATTAAAATAACTAATTAGTCATCCTCATAAAATAATCATTATTTTGGACAACTTAATTAATTAAATTAATTAATCAACTACCTCCAAAACGGGGACATTACAACTGCTCAAGAAATTCGCTTTTGCTCTAAACTCTGATATGAGAATAATTGCGAATTTGAAGACTTAAATAAATAAATTCAAGCTAAAAATTGTCCATTCTCCTGCAAATAGGCGCCACCTCAAAAAAATATTAAATTTAATCATGATTGGACCACAAAATAATCCGACTCATCTGATTGGGGCTTTGAAAAAGGTAACTGAAGTTGAAAAATCCCTAAAAAGGGTGCCACCTTTAATTAATCCAATTAACTCACCATGCAATTTAGTTAACTGAACATGCATGCTAAAAATAGTCTATTTTAAGCAACTAAAATAATCCCTTCAAAGTCGAATTTTTAAATATTAAAATAATATTTGTAATCCCACCTTTCATGGGCGCCTCTTCAACTTGAGTTCAAAAAGTCAACCTTTGACTTTAGGCGATTTTCCAGACCTAGTCTTTTTTAATGAAAATTTGGATTTTCAACTCTCATCGGAGTCTGTTCAATCACTGACTTTGATTGACTGCCATCACCAATCAATTGGCTGACAGTTGCATTGCATAGCAGGACCAACTCTAATCAAATCACTCCTTGAGACTGCAATCCATAAGACTAAGATTAGAGACCTCAAAAAACCAAGAGCCCTTTGCAAAAGCTGCGCTTTTTCTCAGACTTAGCCATATTTTCATCAATTTCATTCCATACGAAGGTAAACTTGACTCCCTCGTAACTTCTGCTTAGCAAAGTTTCAGGACTGGATAATTGGCTCATTGCGGAGCTGGCTCCATTCCACACAACAGCTTCAAGACAACACTCCATCAAATTTCAAGATCTGATGAGTCAAAATTAAGGGCACCTTTTTCAAAATGTGCTCCTTTCACTCCAGAGATGGCCATTTTCTCAACTGGCTAAAATATCACTAAACCTTTGGCTGCAGGCCGCTGAGTCATCTTCTGATCTGATGGAGGCAGGCAACAGAGAGATGGACATAACACGGACAGGATGACCATCTGAGATCACCAGAAAAGAGGCATTTAAGGCTCCAAAAGCTTGGGTGCCTTTTGAAAAATGTGCTCTTTTGCTTTTTCCTCAGACCTTTCGACCAAGATTTAACCCTGAGTTCGTCTCGTGTTTCCAGCTTCTCAGTAATTCCGATTGACGTGCTGACGGATGCAACGCGAAGCTGGACTAGGTGTGAAACAACCCTCAAGATGTCATTTGATCAAAAGCCTTCATCTAATTCCTCAAAAAGATGGGCGCCCTTGGCTTAGAGGCGTGCTTTTCCTTCCAGTGTTAGCCATTTTTTCGTTCTTCTCGTTACTCGCTGTATCCCCCATAACAGATGCTAAACATGTCCTGCTGACTGGCTGGATAGCTCATCACGAAGCTGATAGGATCCCAGACAAATGTTCTTCAAAGTGATAAACCTCAAAAACAGAATCTGAGCCTCCAAAATCTACGACACCTTTTTCAAAAAGTGCTCTTTGCTTCAGAGTTAGAAAAATTTGATGATTTTCATCTCGATTTTGAATTTTTCCAAAATTCTCCAGTATCTTCATGACATCAAACTAACTCAAAGTCCATACTTGAATTGCCCAAAAACAAACTTCTGACATCATTTAACTAGGTTTAAACAATTTTAAGCAAAATGCCTTAGTGAAGCAAAAAATTTGGTTTGAGTACAACAATATGGATGAACCTGGTTACGTCAATAAAGAGTCAGAAGAGGAAACATCAGATGTAAATACTTTTGAAATGTCTTTAAGTGATTCTGAAATGTCTGAGTTGTTTTTAGATACTGTAAATAATGAGTTTGATGAATTCGATTTAGATTTTACTGGTTACAAGCATTTGCAAGAAACAGAGCCATGGGAGTCCACAAAAAACTTGTAGAAATGGACATAGAAATGAAAAATGCTATCACAGAAAATGCTAAACCAGAACAAATGAGGCCATTTGCTACAAGTGGGTACATTCTTAATATTGATAAAATTGTGGAACCATATGATACAATTTGCACTTGGGCAGATACTTTGGAAAACATGTTTGACAAAAGTTGATCATGGACCGAACTAGCAAAGGTTCTTTATGCTATTAGATTGCTCTCTGGAAAGCTAAGAAACTGGTGGAAGAATCTACCAGATGTGGGCCAAAGAACTCCCCTTGATGAACATGATTATGTAAAACGAAAGGACATGGGGAAAAATGATATATTCACTGCTGGATTTGAAGAATTCAGAGTTCTGCTCATTGATCTCTTTTGTGGGGATATTGCAAATCAAGTAACAGAGGCCAATAATATACTTCAAACTATGAAACTTAAGAATTTGGCTAAATTTCATGCATATAATCTGGTATTTGAAAGATACATGATAGCTGTTGATAAGTTGCATGATCTAACCACAAAGCAGTATTACCTTAATTCCCTACCTTGTGGTTTAGGCAGATGGGCAGAAGATTGCATAATTAGGAAAGAGCACACAACAGTAGAAAAATGTATATTTTTTGAGTTAAAAAAGTTTATTGGCTATAAACTAGAAAAACAATGTCGGTTGGGAGCACTTCAAGCCAATAAAGATGAATATAATTATACTTGTAATCTCAAAGAGTTTTGTGATCTACCTTCTGTCAGCCAGTTGAATGATTTTACACAGCTTAAACAATTTAGGAAAAAAGGCTGTGGCAGAAAATGTAAATACAATAGATGCTCTAAAAATAGATATGAAGGAGAATATGCCTTCAGAAGAAGTAAACATGGTAAGTATGAGAAAAAAAAACATAAGGTGGTTCCTTATAAGAGAAGAAAGTTTTCAAGACAACCTCCATCGTAGTTACTTAGGAAAAGAAATATGCAGGCACCTAAAGGAAATAAATGTTTTATTTGTAAAGGTCTGCATTATGCCACAAATTGTCCTAAGAAGTTAAATCCTGGAACAAAAATTTATGCTGTTTTTGAATATGAAAATCAGAATTGGGAGATTGTCCAGAGTAAACATATTTCCCTTGACATGGAGAATCTGTATGAACTCATTGAAGTTGTTCCTGATTGTTGTACCCAAACCAATTTTTTTGCTTCATTAAGGCATTTTGCTTAAAAGAGTCTAAACCTTGTTGAAATGATGTCAAAACACAAGTTTTTGGGAAAAACTAGTATGTATTTTGAGTCAGTTTGGTGTCGGGAAGATACTAGTGAAATTTTGAAAAAATTGAAAATTAGGGTTTTTGCACCCTTGTTTCACGTCGCGAAACCCTAAAAATTGAAACCTATCAAAATTAACTGATATTAATTTTGATTGGCTTATTTCACATCACAATCATAGTAGTGAAGTTAGTTTCAGTTAAAAGTCAATTTAAGCCTGGTGGGTAGTTTCCACTTTTTCAGGAGCAAAATTGGTATCTCCGAGATCGTCAATGGCAGTTGGTCAGTACCAGGTGTCAAAATCTAAGCTTGAAACTCAAAGCAGAACATTCTATGATGAAAGATGCTGAAAAAGATGCTTCACGACGGAGGGGATTTTCAAATGGCGAAAAGTGCAAAAAATATTCTAAGTTTGGAAACACTTCACTTTGTAACATGGGAGACGCTTGCGCAATCAACGTGCAAATGAACTTTACAGTGTCCATACATGTGACAATGGTGAAATACAGTCACACACGCGTTAGCGGAAGTAATGCTTCTACGTGGTCAACTCAGTAGCCCACACAGTGTTCGCAGAGCGCGAAATGGAGGAAAACGTCGAGTCCAGGACAAATCTGCGCCCCTGTAGCCTAGGGGCGCCCTTCAATTTGGAGGCTTAGATTTATTTATTTCTGGTTGCAGATACATTCAATCTCTTTTGTTTTCAGTCAGGTTTCCGACGAGCTATCAAGCAAGTGCATCCGAGTTGCAGAACTTCGGCAATCGAAGGCGGAAGTAGAAGGTACGAAGAGTTTACACATCACAGAGGCAGTCAAATTTGTAGTTTCTGCGCCCTTGTAGCTCAGGGGCGCCCTTGAATTAGACCCCTTAGATGATTGAATTTGCAGATTCCGTTTGCGCGGAATCTTTTCTGATTTAGCCTAGCTCTATGATGCACCAGTTCGCGAGATCGTCAGATATGCTGAGTGACCGTGGCAGTGGCTCCATGAGCACGTAAAATAGAGGGTGGATAAATGTGAAAATATCAACCTGTACCTCTATAGGCCAGGGGCGCCTAGCCTTTTGGCCATCTAGATGAGGTTTTTAGCAGTCGTCATCTCCACGAGACCTGTGTAGAATCCTTCTAGCTATCTAGTGAATCCAACCGTTAGCCCTCAGGGTTTGTCAAACGCCCGTGAGTGAAGGATCAGTGGTGTTGGCGTTTCAATTAACACCTCTGGAGTGCTTATTGGAAACAGTCAGCTATTGCAATTGTTATAGTACTGCTCCTTCGGATTATAGAGAGGAAGATCTCTCTTTGTTGATGTAATATGTAAGAAAGGGTAGAGTAGACTAAGGTTCCTATCTTTTTATACTCAGTGGTAGGACACAATGGTGCACAAACACAATGCGCCGTAGCTAAGCTTTTCTCTGGTTTATTTAGATCTTAACTACGACTAAACTAGCTTTTAATCTATCCTATCTCCCCAAGATAAACAAAGCATGAGGGTATAGGAGTGGGAATGGATTGGTTGGATCACTTGAATTTGCTGTCTCCTTAGAATATGGCCAAGGCTCTGAACCCTCAAATATACATTGGGATAAGGTTTTATGCAAGCGAACACTGTTTACGGTAAGTTGGATCTGAGACTTTCAAGGAGGAGGAACCCCTGTCCGAGGTATAGGCTAGGAAACAACTTACTGGAAACAACAAACTACGATGATTTGGCTGACAAACTTGCTGAGGAGGAACCCCTGTCTGAAGTATAGGTTGAAAGACAATCCATTAAACAACATCAAACAATAACTATCGATGACAAAATATCCAAGGAGGAGGAACCCCTGTTTGAGGAGAAGCTTGAAACAATAAGCTATAAACACAAGATGTTTGGAAGAACTAAAATCTTTAGATCAAATTGCATGTGCCCTTTGATTTCCTTCTTCAAGAATTTCGAACAAATTACAAAGATTGGGATAGCAAAGGCACGAAATCATGCACAATTGCGATCAACCAATTAACTCTCATCCAAGAGTGAACAAATAATCACTTTCAAACTTGTGGCAACAATGGCGCAACAATTTTGCATAGTGAGTAAAGGTTAAACAAATAATGAGCTCAAGGCTCTTATTTATAAAACTCAAAGGAGTAGGCAACCCTAAAATCTCTTTGAGTTAACAAACAGTTCTTTCCAATCAGCAAGATTTATTCCTATGTCTAAAAGTAAGTGAGCAATCAGTTAACTGGAAATCTACTTCAGTTAACTGAAACCAAACAAAGAGTCAACTGGAAACTATTTCAGTTGACTGAAATTAAACTAAAGGTGAATTTTAATACAAAGTGTGCCTTCAAAATAGACATCCACGTTTAGTGGAGATTTGAGATCCACAAATTATGGAAGTCAGTTAGACATCCTCAATTAGTGGGATCTAACAATGCATGATCTGTGGGACGTGGAGTTAACTTGGAAAGGGGCATCAAGTTAACTCCAGTCGCATTTAATGCCTTTCTGGAGGGTAGGACGTCCTTCTTGAGGTGCCTTTACAACTCACCACTAGTCAAGAGTGTCTCTATCCATTCGTTGACTTCTTCAGCCTCTGGGTAGTTAATGCTTTGCAAAATGATGACATGGCGCTTTAGCATTACTTCGCCTATCGTGAGTTGATGCTGAAAGTCTATACACTGGGCAACTACCTCATCGAACATGGTAGACAAAGTTGCCACTTTGGCTAGCTTGCAACCATTTGGATCATCAAGGAAGGTGCTGCGGATGACATCTCTGAACCGATTCTGCATTGTAACTAGCTCAATGTATTCTTCTCCCTCGTGCTGATATTCTATGTGAGGGAAGGATATTACCAACGTTCTTGCAGAGTTGATAATATTTGCGACCACCCGTCGATAGTCAATCAGTTCAACTGAATGGGCATCGTAGGCTTTCACCTTGTATGCCAGTTGTTCTTTCCAAGCAAAAAGATGTTGCTTGTTTTCTTCGCTGAAGACTGATTGATATGCCAATTGCAAGTCTGCAATTGTGGTTTCATCGTCTGGCCTCTTTTCTACTATCTTTTGCTCTGATTGCTGAATCTCTGCGTGGAGTCCATGTGCTCTATCCCGTAACTGGTATAGATTTGCCAGTATACATCGCCCTCTGAGAACAAATTCCTTCACTTGATCTCTCAAGTGTTTTCCATATGTCATCAACTGATGATGGTTCTGCTCTGCGGGAAGATCCAACAATTCCTGTGGTAAGGCCGAGACATTTGGGGTGCCATGCATTAAGCTGGAAATGTACATCCTCAAGTTCAACTATTGGTTTTCAGTCTTTAAGGCTACTTTGTCCTTTCCATCCTTAGCCATCCTCTCTTGGACGCTCACTGAGGCGATTCCGAGAAGGTCTTCCTCCACCTAACGTGTGGTCTTTCCGAGGTTGAGTTTGGACAATGTGAAGTCTTCCACTTGTACCTCATGTATGCTTTTATCCTCAGGTGGGACAGCAGTCTCTATGATGAACTCATTCTCTGCATTCCTTTCTACGTGAACTCGCTTCTTCAACTTCTTTGCCGGCATGTCTTGTGGGACATGGTCGAACTCTCTGTGAAGTCAAGCTCGTAGGAGGGCCTTTTCATCTTCCTTCCTAGGAAGCCTTCAAGCCAGATAGAATGCCAGCTAGCTTCGCTGGAAGGAGGAATATGGGGCCCTTGAATGCTCGATGAATGAGACTGTGCTGGAGTGACATCTCTTGGTGGTGAGTCCAAGTTGATGGGGACTTGTGACTACTGTGATGGTGGTGATGTAGGTGGCTCTGTTTCTAACACAGGCACCGTTTCTACTGCTGCTGCTTCTACTGGCTTTGTCTCCTTAAGCTCTGTCTTTGCAATGACTATCTCAATCACTGGCTCGGGGGCAACAATTCCCATGACTATCTCGGGTGTGTGTATGGTTGTTTCCACATATAACCCCTGTGTTCTTTCCCTTGTATGTCCTAACATCCGCATCCCTTTGGGAGGATTGCTCCATTGCTTTTGCTTGGGCTTCTTCCTTGATGTTTGTTGGCATGAAGAACTAGCACCTCTGGAGTAAGAGTTGGTACGGACAGCTATGCACACTACGCAATGAGTGCTCTTCAAATTAGGAGGGGAAGCTCCCTCATTGTGCTTGACAAAAATGCTTTGAAAAGGAAAGTAAACTAAACTAAATCTTGTCTTTTTGTTTCAGCTGTAGAGGCACAAGGCTTTCTTGAAAACTATATACATTGCAGCTGAGTAATTTCTGGTTTTGCAGATTACTAACTACAACTAGGCTTAATTACTTAAAATCTATCCAGTTTCCTCAAGAAAAACAGAGCATGAGGAAATGGAGCAAGGATGACTATCTGATGATAAACAAGTGTAGATTCTCAACTTGAAGGCAAGGTGGCACATCTATCAGCTCAATCTAAACAAGTTTATTGGAAACAATAATATACGATAAACTGAATACAGATTCTCAACTTGAAGGCAAGGTGGCACATCTATTAGCTCAATTGAATAAGTTTATTATTCACACACACCACGATAACCAAGTCTGATTCTCAACTTGAAGGCAAGGTGGCACATCTATCGACTCAATCTGGACAAGTTTATTGAACACAAAACAGATTTTATCTAACTAAGGAAAGAATTCACCATTATAATTGCATGAAACCCTATGTGGCATAACAATTCATCATAATAGTAAAAACGCATGAACAGATACAGAACGAGCAATATTGAGGGCAAGGTAGTGTTGTGACCTTTTTCACACATCGCCCCATTGCAAATGGGGACCCCCTAATTTTTTTGCTTCGTCTCGAACTTTTGGCTTGGTTTTGGTTTGTTTTGTTGTTGTCTCTCTTTCTGCTGTCTATCTTTCCAAGATGTGCCCGTCTATGACCTAAACGTGAAATTTGGCCAAATCCATAGAATTAGGGTTTTGAACTTTCTAGCCAATCTGTGGTCAAATGAAGTAATCAAGTTGAAATCTGAGACTAATGTTGATGTCAGTATGCTTCCAGCAGGTTTCCACTGAAGTTTCATCAGAGTTTGGCAACTTACTATTTTTAGTAAGTGCGTAATTCCAGGTGTTCCTTCAACGTTCTTGAAGTTTTAACAGTCACGCCACATCTGGAGCACATCAGGCTGCTCACTGGCAAAATTTGAGCTGAAACGAACAACTTGCTATTTTTAGCAGTTCAGCTTCTAGGGCAGATTTCAGGGTTTATATGTAGGATTTTTCAATGCATGTCTAAGGATTCCTTCTGGGTTTTCTGAGGCCTTCGCGATGGTATGACATGCAAAGTGAGATAACGACTTTCAGAATTCAGCCTTCGGAGGCTATTTTTAGGGTTTGCATGTCAGGGTTTCCTTTGCATGTCTGCATATTCCTTGTGGGTTTTTCGAGAGCTTCGCAGTGATGTGACGTGCAAACAAAGGTAATCACTCCTTCAACAACTTGCTATTTTTAGCAGATGCATCCCGGCAGCCGCCTCCCAGCACTTCAGAATCACAAACTGATCGCAATGCAATAGAAACAAGGACAAACGAAGGTCATTTGATATGCATGCAAGACCGATTAGGGTTTCCAGCTTCGGGACCCAAAAAGAGGGGTAAAAGGTCAAAATTTTCGAAAACCGGTGTAAACCACCGCGATCAGCATCCTTCAAGCTATCTGCTGGTAAAATTTGAAGACGAACGAAGCACTTACTATTTATAGTAAGTCATTTTGGAAACAGGCTAAAAATAGCAAATCAGTTACGGGCGCCGATGTCAGCAGGCAGGTCACGTGGTGAGGAGCGCATCATTCGAATTTCAAATCAAACGGAGTTGTGGAGGTATCAGAAGCAAGCAATTACTATAAATAGCAAACCACCTTCAGAAATGGGCTAAAACCAGCAGGCCAACCCGAAATAGCAGTGTCAACAAGTTGATGAAGTCGTGAGGATCCAGTGTTCAAAATTTCAAAGCAATCTGAGTTTCTGAACTATGAAAATCAAGGGACTTACTATTTATAGTAAGGCTGGCGAAAACGAAGAAAAATTGGCTAAGTCTGAGACTTCATCCATCTCCACCTTGAAAATGCGCCCATCTTCAGCTGGAGTCAGGAAAATTCCTAAGTGTTGGTTTCATCCTCCTGCCTTGTCTAAATGCGCCCTCATGCAAGGTCTCATGTTTAAAAAAAATTCTAAGTTCAAACTTTATCCTTCACACATAGCTAAATGCACCCCCAAGGTGGATGACTTCAAAGAAAATTTCTAAGTATAAATATCCTCCACCTATGATGAAATCCGCCCATGCAACAAGCAAGTCAAAGGCGTTTGAATAAACTTTATCCTTCACCCATGGCTAAATGCGCCCACCTTGAGGGTTTGATGAGAAAAAGATTCTAAGGCATGGACTCATCCTCCACCACCCTCCATTTGCGCCCATCCTTCATCAAGTAGGAAATGCGCCCAAGAAAGTCAAGGAAGTCAAAGAAACTCGTCCTCCTCTCATGCCAAAATGCGCCCAAGGAAAAGTTGGTGAAAGATATTTGAAATTTTTTCTAAGTATGGGCTTCGTCCACCTCACATGCTAAAATGTGCCCACCTCTCAAGAAGGTCAAAGAAGTCAACAATTTTCATCCTTCATGAGGTGCAAAATGCGCCCAAACCAGGGCATGTGAAGACAAAAAAAAATAAAGCTCAAGGGTCACATGATGGGCATTGGAAATTTCATCCTCTTGCCCCCTCCAAATGCGCCCACTACAAGCATGAGATAGAAAGTCAAAGGGTCAAAGATGTTTATCCTCCTCTGGTACTCAAATGCGCCCATGCAGGATGAAAGGAAATCAAGGTGTGATGCATGTTGAGAATATTCTAGGTTTTGACTTCCTCTCTCCCCTTTGAATGCACCAAGAGAAAAAAAAAGTGAGTGTGGGGTGAAGCGTGGTAAACGAGGTAAAGGGGTGATATAAAATATTACCTAGGCGTTGAAGGTGGAGATTTGAATGAAATTTTTTTCTAAGGCAAGTGGAATATCCCTCATGAAGTATAATGTGCGCCTAAGATTTAAATGGAGAATATTGCAAGGTGGTGAAATAAAATGATTAAGGCGTTGGAAATTGCCAGGTGATGAATAAAATATAGAGGGTGTTGGAATTTAAAATCCTCCATGATGTGCTTTCAAGGAAAATTTTCTAAGTAAGTTGAAATAAAAAAAAGTTTTCTCACAGGCAAGATGAAGGAAGTTGAATAAAATTTCTAAGGCAAAATTCAAAATGCTAAGTGAGTAAAAAATTTTCTAAGGCACAAAGAATTTCTTTCTTAGGAAAAAAAACGCCCAAGTCTGGTGAAGTGTGAAATTTTCCTGAAGCACGAATGAATTGCTAGAGATGAAGTCGGAAGATGTTGGCAGTGCAGGAGCAATAACATTTTTCTCGAGTCAGAGCAACAAGATATTCACAGAGATGAAGCAGGAATAAATTTGATGTGGAATTATTTTTTCAAGGTTCAAAATCCAAGAAAATCAAATGAACCCATTCGTTGTACACCCATGAGTTCGACGCATTCTGAAGAAAATTTTGTTCTGGGTATTGAAGATCTTTGATGAGAAGTTGATTTCAAAGTCTTTCACACTTCGCCAAGGCTTTTAGGATGGAGATTTTTGGTGGGCACAGGATTGATGATTTTTAAGGTAAAAGTTTGAAAAATTTTCTAAGGCAAGAAAGGGAAAGGATGTTGAAATAAAATGCCTTGGCAGATGAATTTGAAAATGATCGCCTAGATAATTTTTGATCAAATTCCTGATGAAAGGTTTTTGCTCGAGCCAAAGTTGGATGAAATACCAGAGTGAAGTGCACCAGGCAAAATACAAGATAGGTTGGAAATTTGGCTAAGGCATGAAAAATTTGAGGATGAAGTTGGCTAGTGAAGGCGATGAACGCTTGGAAGTTAGAGCGTGAAAATCCTGGTAAGTAAGTTGAATTTATATTATGAAGTGTTCTAATACCCTTCTCCTTGCTTGTTTTGCAGGTGGAACGTTGAGACCAAGCGGTGATGACTTAAAGTGATGAAGAAAGTAATTCAAGATGACATTTCAACCTCGAAGGAAGAAAAGTTGCAAGAAAATGGCTAAGTGTTGAGACTTAGTGACAGAGAAGAAATGTTTTCAAAACTCAAAATGGAGAAAAGAATGGAAGCTCGAGCAAAGTTGAAGAACGTCAAGAAGAAGATCGAGAACAGTGGGAACACGTCTACAAGCTGGAATCTTCTAGAAAGATGATGGACATTAATGGCTCATTTATTACCCCTCCTCTTGGTGGCGGTTTTTAGGGTGAATCTTGTTTAGGGCTGAGGTGGCACAATCTGGGCCACCCAGCCGATTGTAATCTGAGCTGTCCGTTGGACTTGGCCAGCTATATAAAGGGGGAGTCCCCCTCATTTGTATCTCATTAGACATTAGAAGTAGAAGTTAGACAGTAGAGATTAGAATAGAGAGCCAGCTAGGTGATAGCTTAGAAGTAGCTTAGTTTAGATTGATAGTGTAGTTGAAGAAGGAAAGTTTTCCTTTGAAAACTTTTGCAAGAGATTGTTGTGTTAAAATTTCATAATAAAAGATCTTTTCATTGATGGTGAAATTCGTCTTTGTTATGGATAGCTAGCGAGGTTTCTTCATCCCTTCTACTTCAAGTAGCATAGAGTAGCGTAATTTCATGCAAGTAGATGTTAGCTGTGGAACGTGGTGTTTGATCTAAGCAAGCTTCGCTTATCCATACCACTAGCGAGCTCACTGATGGTGTGTTCGCCTTGTGTGGTCAACTGGAAACGTTGTGGGCCTAACTTCAATCACAGTTTGAATGATGGTATGCATCGTTGTGATGGTATCTTCATGTCAAGTGGTGGTTTGAACATCTTTAGTCATCTCCCTTGAAGATTGCACCGACTCCGTGGAAGCTGTCCGAGGTGAGGCAAAGCGAAGTTTGGTTGAAGTTTGCTGAAGTTGAGCTCCATATCCCACACTTAGAATAGATTTAGACTCTCTAAACCTGCACCACTTTAAATTCAGTACTTTCGGTTAGAATAGGAAACTTGTGCTTCATTGATAAATCTGTCGAATTGTGGAAACCCCTTCCTCTACTGTTGAATAATTAGTAAGTCCCCTTGAAATACCAGCAAATCACATCGAGCCAATGAGCCTATTCGCACTAAAAGAACCTTGGAGTTGAACGCACGAACTCTCTCGCAATCTTAGCGTGCTGGATACTTTGATCAAGAGAGAATAGGGTAGCCGTTGGCGACTTTATTCTGCGTTGGTGCGATCACGAAAAACACATCAACGGTAGGCACATCATATATTTCTCTCTCGTGCAAAAGTTATGTACAAATGAGCAAAACTCTTATTTATAGACATCAAAAGGTGTAGGGAACCCTAAAATCACCTTTGAGTCAACTCAGTCTTGCAATGCATGCAAGATTTTATTGCTAAGCCCTAATAAAGCAAACTATACAGTTAACTGGAAAACTACCATCAGTTAACCGAAACATCTAATCTAAAAATGGACAATTGTGCAAGCATGCACGTCCTTATTGAAAGCATGTTAACTGAAACACTACCATCAGTTAACGTAAAACCCTAAATAAAACTCCAAGTAAATAAAGTTGATCTCATAATAGATATTCATGAGATAAGACAGTGAGTTAACTTGAGAAAGTAACGCCAAGTTAACTCCTTTGTGTAATGTCTATCCTGAGAGGTGGGAACTGAAGTCTACTAATCGTGATCTCGAGCAACCAATCCCTCAACGGGATTGTTAACTGCATCACTATCTGGAGCTCTGATACTCTGTCGAAGAATGCTATGCCTGCGTAGCATGTCCTCACCAGCTGTGATCTGGGACTGAAGTTCGCCCCTACTCCTTGTTGCTTCATCGAACAACGCTGACATGACTGTAAGCTGATTAATCTTACAACCAACGGTATCCCCACTGAAAATAGTATGAGTGAGTGCTATGAGCTCTGACTGTACATCGATAAGCTCAACATAAGCACCACCCTCAATCTGATATCGACACGGTAAGCGAGATACAAAGGTCCTCACAAACCGGAGTGCACTAGTAACGTGTTCTCTACTCTCAGCCAACTCTGACGCCATAGTCTCCTCTATCTTTGCCTTGAAAACCAACTGTGTTTTCCAAGAGTAGATAGCCTCTCTATCTTCTGCATCTGTGATTGATTCATATGCCATACTCATGTGAGCAATCATAATCTCATCCCGGGGTCTGTTAATTGCCATATCTTGCTCCTCATCCTGAAGACGAAGACGGAGCTCTCGTGCATTGTACCGCAACTGATATAACTTTGTAAGCATAGCACGGCCTCTAGCAACGAACTCTTCTTCCCACTCATCCAAACGCTTGCCATATGCAACTAAGTGATTAAGTTGACCTTGTTCTGCTGAAGGCTGAAGCATCGACGGGAGTGTGGCAATGACATCTGACCTGTGTACAAGGCTAGAAATGTACTAACGAAGCTGTCTAATTTCAGCCTTGAGGGCTGCCTTATCCTCTCCGTCCTTCAGTATTCTATCCCTAGCACTGTCTGTAGCAACTTGTAGGAGATCAACCTGTGTCTGGCATGTGGTACGACCAAGGTTGATAGTGATAACCTCGAAATCCTGAGATTCCAACTCGTCCAAGCTCTTCCCCTGTGGAGGTATAGCAGTCTCGACGACGATCTCCATAACGGTATTCCTCTCCACGTGGACCATGTTTTTGATCCTCTTGTCTGGCGCATCCTGGTAAACCTGATCAAAATCTGAATGATTAAGGACATAGGATGGCTGCCTCCTCTTCCTTCCCAATTGATTTTCAATCGAAGACTGATCTCGACTAATGCTATTGGAAGGGTCTGTACTAGCAACAGGAGGTTGTGACGAGAGTGAATATGTAGAAGAACCACTACGAGATGGGGAGTCTAAGTCCAATTCAATATGAATTGGGGCTGGTGACTACTCCGGAACTGGTGTAGGAACTTGAGGCTGAACCTCAAGCACTGGCGGACTCTGAACTAGCCTTTGAACTGGCTCTGTGATAGGCTGTCTGTCAGGTTCTTTACGTGTATCAATGGCAAGCGCCTTGCCTTTTGAATTGTCTGGCGCTTGACGTTTCTTAGGAGGGTTACTCCTCTTCTGTTTAGGTTTTGAGGAGGAAGGTAGTGAAGGATTCACCACTACTGGCGGCTCTGCTCTAGGCACACTTACCCTCCTGGTCCTCTTGCTGTTGAGGTAAAGTATACTGTTTTGAATAACTCTACTTGACCTCTCTTTTACTGTTGCGTACTCCTTGGTGTACCAATCAACTGCTGGCAATGGCTGTGTGTCAACCTGCTCTCTAAAAAACTGAGGAAGAACTTCTCCCTCATCATTTGATAAACCTCCCACATCTTCTAACAAGAAAACAAAAATCTGTGAGAGAGAGAAGCGGCCATAGCTACGTCTGCGAACCTCGAAGTCATCCGCGCAATTTTCCCAATAATCCTCCATAGAAGGCTCATTATATGCGCGTCCAGCAAGGCGAGTTGTGTAATGACTTGAAAGATCATAGGCACGAGCCTCAACAAGATACTTGAGATGATATTTCTCGAGCTCCTGTCCTGCAACCTTGGCATCAACCGCCGTCTTGCACCAATACATTCCAAACTGAAAAGGAAAGTTGGCAGCTGGTCTATGCTTGCGGCGTAAAAGACGATGAACGTCATGCAACTGCCTCAGGAACTCCATAAAAACTATTTTATCCGAAGGATAACGTGGAAGCATAGCTGGATTTCCTATAAATCCATATACTCGGATGTAGGTGTATGTAGGGAACTGAATAAACCAATCCGCCCAACCATCCATCACTGCTCTAGCAACTGCCGAGATACGAATGTGCAGCTCCCGGTCCAAATTTCTCACTGTATAAGTCAGGAAAGCCTCGTGAACACGCTTGAAATGACGTTCAGCCTTAGTGAACTCAAGCTGATCGTAATACTAATAGACTTTCTGAACACTAAGAATGCCCACAGTGTTTAATCCTCGGAACTGACCGTGATAAGCAATCAAGTACACGAGATAAGAACACATGTGAAACTCATGAGCAACTAAGAAACCGGTGATCTGCTTGTGGATAATATCGCTGATGAAGGATGCCCAGTCATAATGCTCCTGCCCAGATATGATGCGACCAATAATGTAATACATCCAAGGCTGGAAAACATTAGCATGTGATTGACTTGAGACACGATTCAAGAGTGTAATTAGAATTGAGTACTCATCCTTGTACTCACCACGACCCACATTGTTTGGCAATCTGTTCTTCGCTTGTTTTAACCATCTTTCTGCCATTTTATTCTAGCACTTGTCCACATCAGCATTGAATGCCTGCTCGCACTGCTCCATAGAAATAACTAGACTATTCGAGTGCTAAGGTATACCAAAACTTCTTTCAACATCCAAAGGCTTGAGACTGCAAATAACTCGTCCATCTACTGACACTATCTCACGAGTAGTAGAGTTGTAATGCTTAATATAAGACATCACGAACTCGATACAATGAACGGAGATAGGAATGGAAGCGGCCTCCAATATCCCGGACTGCTGAATGTTTTGAATAATCGAACCTCTTATCTTGACTGGATCTAAGACTGCTTCTGGCAGCACCTTGTAAAGATCCGTCTCAACTGTCCCGATGAAGTCATGAGTAAGGACTGATTTGGTCCTGTATTCGAGCTGAGTTTACTGCATTCTGAAAAACTCGCCTGTTGATAGTGAACTTGACTATGTTCTGACAAGATTTCTGGAAAACTAAAAATAGCCCGCTGAGGCTAAAAATACCCTTTTGAAGAGTTATTTTCGGCGAAAAATCTGAGATATGGGTTTTGTCCAGAAAGAGATTCTAAGACAACGCAGAACGTCAGAAATGCGAAAATCTAACTTGTACTCGACCATGCAAAGAGATTTCAGTTGAGAAAATTAGTAACTCGAGAACGAATGCTCTGGAGTTAAAAATTCCTGAAAAATCAAGCGCACGAATTTAATTCGAGGAAGTTATATAGAAATGATCCAGATGTTCAAACTTATCAAATTCTGTCAACTTCAGGAACATGCGAATTGGATTTTGAGAGAAATTTGAGAATCGAGGAGAAAGACGTTTTTTATAAGCTCTTTCTTCTGTGAAAATCGCCCCTGTTCTTCAAATTTGCTGATAATTGTGAACTAAAACCTGCAAAAAGAATTGATTAATGAAATCGCCCTTGATTGCTGATGATGAATTCGCCTTTGCCTCGAAAATTCGCCTTTGTTTGTAAAATCGCCTTTGCTCTTGAAGAAATACGAATTTCCTTGAAGCTGTGTGAATGATAATGATAGGCGCCATGCTTAAATAAGGAAAATTCGCACCATCTTGTTCACTGCAAGATTCAAAACCTTAACTAAACTAGAAGTCTTCTGATTGGACCCCCTTCAGTTACACTGACACTGACTTGTAGTCCCGAAAATAAATAATAATAAAATATTCATTATGCAATAGCACAAAGAGGCGCCAATTTTAGAAAATCGCCATTTAATGCTAAAATATGCAAAAATAAATATTAAATATTATTTAACATCAGTTGACAAACCAAGTAAAGCACTTGAATTCACCGGTGAACTTCACTGATTTCAAAAATTCTTTATTTGACCTCATAGGCGTCCATTTGCTCAAGATATTACATTTTTTATTAACTTCCTACTTTGTAGCTGAGTACAAAGTTACAACTGGCCATCTTCGACACTGATTTCACGAGTGACCAGATGATGCTGAGACTGAGCAGGGATATTCATTGCGAAGCCTGCAGAGCAAGGAAGAAATGTCTGCTGGGAGTCATCACTGCAAAATCCATCATTTAACACCTCAAAGAATTAGGCGCCCTTGATTTAATTGATTTTCAGGTACCAGACTTAACCATTTCTCCAAACTGCCATCTGACGCTTCAAACGGCTGTTGACAACGAACGGTGAACCCTGCTCACAGGCAACCACGCTTATTGCATGACTAGAGGTATTCCGCATCAAACGAATATACGCAAGGCATTTAAAAAGTGTATTAAGGACCTCAAAAGTAAAAGCGCCCCTGGCCTGAGAAGACACGAACACCATTTTGACGAAAGTGCAACTCTCAACCAGATGCCCTACTTTGACCTCTGATATCTGGAGCTGGGATGGCCTGATTCAAGCACCGTCTGTCTCGACGCATAGCCAGAAGGACCTACGAGAGACATCTTTAGAGGCGACGAAGCAAGAAAATTGCTTCTAAGACCTCAAATAGAAAGGTGCCTTTCCCAAGATGGAATAGACGACCAGACTTGGCCATTATCTGAGCTGTCTTCGTTTTACAGTATTTCACCGAAGACCTCACATGTACGTGCGTTTGCCAAATCCCGAAGGCTGACGGCTGGGCTCGTTGAATAGCTGGAGTAATCACGCTCAAGTCTCATGAAGACTTCGAACGTCAATAACCTCATTTGACAGGCCTGAAGGCTAGGCGCCTCTGGCCTACAAAAATATAATGAAATTTACATTTTCCTCCGCCTGCTAAATTACGTGCTTGGTAGAATCTCTGCCACAATCTCTCAGAATGTCGGATTAACAGGCAACTTGGTGCATCGCGAAGGCGAACTAGAGTAGCACAAATGATAGGAAGACCTCGTCTGCAAATTCTGCCGTCTGAAATGTCATTTTGAAGGGCGCCCCTGGGCTACAGGGGCGCAGTTACATCATGTGAGGAAGCTCTGTGATGTGAAGTTTCTCTATAAGCTCATCTTTTGACGTCGACTGCCGGAGCTCTGGGGCTCGGATGACTGCATTTGATAGCTCGTCGGACAGGCAGACTAGTCGTGAAGAGATTGACTGCATCAACCATCAGAAATACCAAGATCAAAGTGCTCCCTTGAGCTATAGGGGCGCAAAAGCTGGAAAAGACAAGCTTCTGCAGACTGCAACTTTTGAATCTTCAACTTCTGTCTCCGGTAACTGGAGTTACGAGTCTTGGATAGCCTCGTTGGATAGCTCATTGGATAGGCAGACTAATTCTGAAGAGATTGACTGTATGCTTGAGCATTTATCACAAAATTTAGGCCTTCAAAAAGAAGGGCGCCCCTGGGCTAAAGGGGCGCAATTATGCTTTTCCTTGAGAAATCTTCAAGAATTGACCACTGAAATCCTCATTTTAGCCACTGAAATGACTATTTAAAACTATAAGTGTTGTCGTGAAATGTTCCTCCACCATGAAATGCTTTGCTCCGAGTCTCTGATTCAGGTTCTGATCAATGGATACTGCCTTTGACTGACAAAACATTAACAAAACTCCATGCTTGATATTGCCCAAAAACTATATTTTACATCATTTTAGCAAGGTTTAGACTATTCTATGCAAAATGCCTTGATGAAGCAAAAAATTTGGTTTGGGTACAACATGAGGTTCCGTCTGGTGACCATGTTGGATACCTACGGCATAGGAGAACCTAAGAATCTCAGTGTTACGTAGACCAGTGACTTATAATTGGGCATTGGAGTCGGGACTTTTCCCTAATCATCTAAAAATATTGGAGTTTCCTAAAAACCTAACCTAAAGAAAAAACACCTAAAACAAGACTACCTAAATCACCTAAAACACGACAAAACATCACTGAACGGGGAAACACAAAACAACATAACGATAAAGCATAAAAAATACTTACAAAATATTTACAATATCACTCCTCCCCCGAAGGGTTGAAGTGCTTAAGATACTGCCCGCTATAAGGAAGCGGGAAGAGCCTTCCATCCTGATGTGCGAGAATATAAGTGTTCTCTCCTGCGGATTCATGAATCTGGAAGGGCCCTAACCATAAGGAATCAAATTTTCCATGCATTCCTTTTGGCTCATGCCTTTTGTCCCACAAAAGGACTTGATCTCCGACTTCAAAGTCTCTGTGACGAGCCTTCTTATCAAAAATTTTCTTCACTCTTTCCTGATGCTGAGTGATTTTATCAACAACCTCTGTCCTCTCCTCTTGAAGTTTCATCAGGAGCAACATCCGCTTCTGAATAGGATCATTGAATTCTTCATCCTCCACTGCAGATGCCAGCTGTAAAGCAGACAACTCTAAGGTAATGGGCAGAATAGCTTCTGTACCATACAAAAGTATGAAAGGCGAGGTGCCAATAGCTCTTTTAGGAGTTATACGATCAGCCCAAAGGGCGTCATATAACTTGGTATGCCAAGCTGGCTGATTTGACTCAACTAACTTGCGTATAATTGTGACAATGTTCTTATTGGATGATTTGGCTTGTCCATTACCCTGAGGGTAATAATCTGACGAATGCGACAGCATGATGCCGTGATCAAAACAAAAACTTAAAATCTCCTCTGATGAGAAGCAAGTTGCATTATCAGCCACAATTTTCCGAGGAACTCCGAAGCGAGAAATGATATTCTCCTTTAGAAAACTACAAACCACTTCGGACGTAGCTCGTTTAGTAGGAACCGCCTCAACCCATTTCGTAAAATAATCTGTTGCTGTAAGGACATACACATGCCCCTTGCTGGAACTAGGATTGATAGGACCTACGAAATCAATACCCCATTGCTGAAATGGAGCATCAATGATCACTGGCCTGAGTGGGAGAGATGCCAATTTGACTTTACCAGCAAACTGCTGACATAACTGACATTTGTGAACCCATTCATATGCGTCACGGAACATAGTAGGCCAATAGTACTGTGCCCGCAAGATCTTGAATGCAGTGACCCTCGATGAAAAGTGCCCTCTGCATGCCTGACTGTGAAACGCATCCAACAACTTCTGCTGCTGGTCTCTACCGACGCATAGAAGAAAAGTTCCGTCAAGGCCACGCTTGTACAGAACGTTGTTAACAAGCACGAAATTCTGTGCTTTCAATTTCAGTGTTCTTTTCTGCTGTTTGTCCATGTGACGTGGACATTCACCATATGCTGAATAATACCATAGAGGTGTGTACCATTCTTCCGCAGAATCAACTAATAGGACCAAAGGAAGGTCCTCTTCAATTTCCTGTTTTGAACCAATTCCACCATTGCTCTGGAATTTACGATCTCCATCTTCCGCCAATAACCGGCAAAGACCTTGCCCGCGAACAAGCTTGGTTGGTTTAATCTCCAGATCATATTCCTGAACTTTCGCGATCCAATTCCCTCTTTTTGTGCCCATCTCCTGTTGAGTAAGCACACTTTTGACTGCTGGATCGGTGACATACACCGTTGTATGAGAATTCAAGAGATAAAACCTGAAATTCTTGACAGCTCTGACGACAGCATAAGCGTTTTTCTCAATCTGGGAATAACGCATCTCAGCATCTTTAAAATTAGCTTATGATGATGTAGATACTTCTCATAAACATACACCTCAAAGCAGTCTTTGATTGAAGTAAAGTTTGCAATGTGATAAAGTTAGTTGCAAAGTGGATTATTTTGGGACAAGCCAACTCCTTGTTTGTATATTTCCTCAGTAAGTTGAGGAGCCAAGTATGTTATATATGTATTTGCCAATATTTTTACCATGCTCTACACATGCTTTGATCCATGGGATTTTGTCAAAGATTCTTTAATATGGGGTCAAGTCAATGAGTAGCACAAGGAGTTTAGACTAAGGATGGGTGCTTATCCATGAAAAGTATACTTGTAGCAATATAATTTGTTGCATTATCTATAGTTATTTGCATAACATTTTCCTCACCCACCTTGGCCAAGACTCCCTCCAAAATCTCACAAAGGAATTCAACATTTTTTGCGTTTCTTGAAACATCAATAGATTTCAGGAAAATTGTGTCACTTGAGAAAGAAACAATGAAATATGAAATGCTAATGTTAATCAGTATTGTAGATTTTTTCATTTTTAAATCACTAAATCAATGGGTTTTAGGAAGTATAATCACTTGAGGAAGAAATAAGGAAATTCAGTCATGTTCTATTTGTCCTATTTGTCCATCCACCAATCATAATGGTGCAACTTTTTTCTTCCATATCTCACATTGTTCATTAATTGTAACATTCATATTAGCCACATTTTGAGTAAAAATTGAGCACTTTGTCTTCTCATTGTTAGGGGTTTTGAACTCCACTCCACAAATAGTAATGGCATCTACTATATTTTGCCAATGAAAAGACTTAAAACAAATAAAACAAACAAAATAAGTGTTACAAATTTTAGAGTTTAAATTTTGCAGACCCCTAAATTCAATAATTCAAGACAAAGAAATCAAACAATATACTTTAAAACAAAAATAGTAATTAAGTACTTGGCTACATGAAATGAAATTGTACAACAAAATAAGAAGTCTTCAATTGCACTCCTTGTTTTATCAAGTTTTTCCTTCTTCCAGTCCATGCTCTCAAGTGATAGTTGGGAATTGAGAGTAGTACGTGGTATAATATATGAATTTAATTTAGATCTACGAACTCTAGGCTTAACACTAACACTACCACTGCCACTACTCAAAGATCTAGGAAATTGGAGGAATCGAAGAAAATCTCCATGAATGGCTCCCACCTCTTCTCTTTGCCTCTTTTTCAATTCCTTTTGTTGCTCAAATTTCTCTAATTGGCTTTGTACCTCATGTACAACTTAGGAGGTGCTTTTGGGCACAATATTTGTGCAAAGGTAATATTTTAATCAATTAATGTCTCCCCCAAGCATTTTTGTCTTGCTATGTAGACAAGTTATCTCCCCATTTTTTGACCTAAGGAATGGTGTGCTTTCTACAAGGGTCCTTTCTAATTGTGGCTGACATTGGAACACTTTATAAATATAAAGTATGCTGCAATAAGAAATAAATGGAAAATAAATTAACATTTATGGTTTGTAAATAAAGATAAAGAATTAGAATAACTAAAAATGTTAAGGTTTGTAGTTATAAAATAGATTTTTTTTTTTTTAATAAAAACAAGAAGGGTTCGTTCATAAAAAGAGATTAAAGATAGCCAAGTTTGTTTTTTGTTCCTTGAACCTAAAATAAATTAAAAAAAAATGCAGAAAACAAATGAAATTAAAAAAAAATACCAAAAAAAGATTCAAATACAATATTACATTTTCAAACTTGCTTCAAATTGATAGTAGGCTGCTCCAAATCGATAGCGGGCTCTTCCAAATGCTCCTTATGCTCTTTTAGATGCACCAAGGGCTGCTGCAAACTTGCCCAAATGGTATTCAATCAATGTTTGTTGCTTAAGTTGTGTGTTGGTTTTTTCTTTTATGGCATTTGATTTTGGTTCCAATAATATTTTTTTTCTCCTCTTTGTGCTTGCAAATGAAATGATTGTTCTTTTAGAGTGTTGGAGTTTATTTTAAGTGCTTAAGTTTTTTATTTCTTTTCGCTTACTTTTCCTATATATATATTTGTTGTCGACTGAGTCTATTTGTTACTTGCCAGTTCTTAGGTCACTAGTCTCTGGGCCTTATTTCGACCTCCTTGCCTAGGGATGCATCGGGTCTTGGTGAGTCTCTATGACTTTTGTAACATTGCTTGATACCCCCAAGCTTTGTCTTGGATTAGGTTCTAGTGTCCTATATTGGTTGGTATTCCTTGTCGATCTTTTGTGATGTTATTGTACCAAGTGGTGATAGAACACTAGTAAATCATTGTAGTAGTCAAATTTGTCTCCAGTTTTCCTTATTTTACCTAAGCTAGAAGAATATCGAGCTCAAAATTTTCAACTCTTTCTATTCTTCTGCATTGCCCATAAGTGGCATTATGCCTTTCTTTAATTTCTTTAGTATAAAAATATTAGGGTTCTTGTAACTTCTCAAGTAAGCTCAAGCTTTTGTATTCCATTAATTTGTTAGCTTTCTTTTCTACCTCTGGTTGTTCATCTATTGTTAAGTGGTAAGGAGCTTGCCTCAATTTCCCTTTGTTTGAGTATGATTCTTACTTCAATCAACTCTTATGTTCATTGATTTTGTATCTTTTCCCTAATTACTTATTAAATTTTAATATAGTATAATTATTGTTTGGGCATTGCCATAAATTGCATGTTTGGAGGTTACAAGATTCAATAATATTGGATATATGATAATTTTATGACTTCACATTAGATTATTTAAACTAGTTTTATCATGTCATGTTGGATATTTAAACTAGGTAAATTTAATATACATTCCTTGTGAATCTCTTTTTAAAATATTGTTGATTTATGAGATCTTATACTAACTTCACTTATAATTTTTTTCTTTTAGGTTCCAAAATTTGTGCTTGTATCATCACTTGGAGTAACACGCCCATGGTTTGTAGTATCCATTCTTCTCAATGTATTTATGGGTCGAGTACTTGTATGGAAATTTAAGGTAGAAATCCTTCTCACCCAACTATCTTACATTTTTGATAGTTTGATTGGGAAGAATTGATCTCTAGATTGGTTTCTAAGATATTTGTATGGATCCATTGTTTCTTTCTTCTTAAATTAAAATAATCAGTTAATCAAATGCTTGCAACCGAATTTTTTTTATATACAAGTTCCCCTATATATAAAAAACACTCATGTTGATCTTTATCATGACTATTCTTAAGTAGATTTAAACATTAATTGATAGAATGAAGTAGGAATACACTAAATCGGATGTATTATTTGAGTTTAATGCAAGAATAGACACACTTCAGTGCATGGCCTTTTTTTGTGTTTGTGAGATATAGAATTGATCTGTCATGGATCTAAACTTATAAACTGCTAGAAATTAGAATAAGGGACTAGGAAATAATGGCCACAAAAGTTTTTCCATAGACATAATGCTAATCAAATTTCAATATATATCGATATAATATAAAAATAAGATTAAGTCATCATTCACACATAAGGATATAATGGTATTGATTGTCTTGTATTTTTCTCCCCCAGATTGCTTAATGTTTTTTTAGGTTTTTATTGAGTGCTTTCTGCATTATCAGGTTTCAAAGTGTGCAGCTATATATTGAAACTTCTCAACATCTCGTACTTATAAAGTCCTCAACTTTCCAATTCAACTAGAAATCTCTCAAGATTTATTTTTCTTTAACATATTTTGATGGTTTCCTTCCTCTTAATTGTTTTCCATTTTTCTGACTTACACAACATGGTGGGAATTTGTATCTACCTACCTACGTTCCATTTTCTCTTTAAATAATGTCAATCTTGAATATTTTCTTTGTACACATACTTGCAAGGTTAAGTTTTTAGCAGTAAGCTTTTATTTCTTCCTTGTTCTCTAAGTAGGTTCCCTTTTCTACCTATGAGCTTTATTACTTTTTTGCTCTTTTTCCTTACCATGGTGAGTGGATTTTACATCGAGAACTTTATTAGAATGCATGAACATTATATCTATAATAATTTAATTTGGTTTTTTTAATTAGTTTTTAGCTATGTTACCCCAAGTTTTCAGGATGGGGACGATAGGGGAGAGGGGGATGCGTTTTGGGGATGGGTATGGCAGGGAGGCCATATTTTAGGGGATGACAATGGATGACTATTAAAAAGTAGGTAAAAATTGAAAAATGTAGAAAATTTCAAATATTCATATGATAGCATTGATAAGGTAATCATCATATACATCATAGAACCTCAACACATAATATTAGATTTCAATCGAGATTTTCATTTCATAGAAAGTGACAAACAAATTAAGTTTTAGGAAAATTTAATTGTATTCATTGGCAATGTGCATATATATTACATAAAAATAACAACAAAATGCCCAAAGGTTGCAAGTTTCTACTACAAAATGACAAAAATATAGAAATATGCAGTTGTCCCTAATCAACATCTCCTAACATTAAATCAAAATCAGAGCTTGAGCCACTGCCACTATGAGAGGTTGTCTCATCTTGATCCAATGGAACCCCAAGCAATACATCATGTGCCTTCTCCTCATCAACATGTGTAGTATCTTTAGGATCAACATCCCAACATGCAGTTGGAGTTGGACGATACTTAGGAGTCTGTCAATCTTGAAGCTGCAAGGCACTATGCACAGTCACTAGCTTCTTCGATTGTCTAGAGGTAAGCATATTCCTCGCGATTGGTTGGATGAAGTTATATGTAGATCAATTCTTTTGTGTAGTAGAGGAATTAACAACCCGTGGAAGGAGATGGGTGGCAAGCATCCTCAACTTTGGTGCATCCTTGCCATGCCATGTCCACCATCCAATGGGGTACATTTTAGCTAATGTAGCTCTATCCATTGTCGCCTCTAGTGTACTGAAGGTTGGGCCACAAAGACTCACAAAGGCTAGCATTGTGCTCTAAGTATGCTAGACTTCTCATTATACATTTTTCCAAGGGCCTTCATGTAATGTCCCCATTTTGGCCATACGCTCTTCTTTGATGATAGCCTATTTCCGGAAATCCGTAGGTTGATCAAAAGTGAAATTAGGGTTTCCTTGCTTGGAGGTTTGTGGCATTTCTAGGTATTTACTATTTTTAGTAAATACTAATTTTGGCAGTGGTTCAGTTGTCAGCCTTCATTAAGTCATTTTCAGTTGGAGCAGTTGCTTGGGTTTGATTTTGGCTTTAAAAAGCATTATTTTGGTGAAATAATATATTTCAAGGCATTAATGTTTTAATTTCAAGTTGACCCCTTGGCCTAGTTCATTAACTTTAAGTTGTTCTTAAAAGGTGGTCATGAAGGGGGACGTCATCATGGAGGATAAATTTAATATTTAAAGTCTTTTAATGCCTTGGGAAAAGTGGACGCCTTTTCTTGAAGATATTCTTTTAAAAATAAAGTTTATTTGTGCCTTGATAAAGTGGACGCCTTTTTGAGAAGTTGGAAGGTTTCTGGAAATTTGAAGAGTCTCATGTGACTTTTGGCGTACTTCCTTGAGGAATTGAAGAGTCTTCTACTCTTCTATAAAATGAATGCTTTGCTTCAGCATTGGATCCATGAATTTATGCTAATGTTATGCTGTCGAAATGACAACTTGGTTTTTACTTCGAGGGATGCTTACCTCCTAGTTTCAATCCAATTTCGTGTTTGAAATACAACACCTAGTTGGTTTTCATTGCTGCTTCTCATCCAGACTAGCAGATTGAGCTCAACAGTTGAAGTTTTTAATGATATTTCCAGTTTTGAAGTTGCTGATGCAGTCACAGCTGAAAGTGGTTTTTGCATACAGCTTTTTGTGTGAATTTAATTTGCTTGTGGGTACTTTTCCAATCCATTCCTACACCCAAGGCGACCATCTTTGGAGAGTTTCAGATTTTAATTTTGAGTTGTTGATTTTTACTTGTCAAAATCGCCCCTCATGAAGGCCGTACCATTCTTGCTGCATTGGGATTCGTGTAAGAATTAAATTATGAGTTTTTGTTGCTGTTTCTTCATCTAATGTTGGGCGCCTATCTTCCAGCAGCTCATTGGTTTTCGTTTCACACAAAACGGAGGTATTTTGAGTGAGTTGTGAATATTTCTTTGAATTTCACAGTTGCTGATCAGAATTTCCAGAATTGTTATTTTACATCAGACTTGTTTAAGTTTGAATCTTCAGTCCTTTCTTCATCATTTATTGTTGATGTCTAACATGGAATCATCCAGTATCATGGTGTTGATGTGTTTCGTG
>VDFB02247454.1:0-15268 GCA_007258455.2 Sequoia sempervirens
CAATCCCGCCAATCTCCAAATGATTGATCGCCTTCTTAACGAGAGTGGAGACAAAATTCTTGCCACTTTAATCATGAAGGGAGTCAAACTACCACCTAAATTTTACATGTCGCAATACATCAATATCACACCCCCTCGAGTGTCTCATGACCCCCATAATCCACATAACATTTTGGGGAATTCGTATGTCCCCGAGGGTCCACCCATCGATAATTGGCATCAACCTGGATTTGGTAATTTCATGCTATATCAAGTTCAACATCCTCCTCGTATCTCAATCGCAGGAGCACAACCTAATCCAAACAACCCCCTTGCTTATGGTATGCCACAAAATCTACCACCTCTGCCACTTGCCATGCCTATCCAGCAAGGTCCGACCCCCGTACCATCTATGCCACTTCTTCTACCCAATCAGCCAAGTCAACCACCCATCAACACTAAGGGAAATCCTTTCCTTGCACTGCCACCACCTCTAGGAGCTACACCTGCATCAAACCTACCACCACCACCCTTCACATCTAAGTAGCCACCTCAAGGAAACATCCCCACATTCCAACAACCTCTAGTTAACCCACAGCAATCCACTACCTCATAACCACCTCACCAATAGGTGATGCAACACACTCCAATCCCATCTCAAGTACAACATACGACTACTACAATCCTGTCTCAACCACCCCATCAACAGCCTCCACAACCAAATATTCTAGTCCCACAATAAAATACCGTTGTTCCCACGCAACCCCCTCATCAGGCCACATAGGTTACATTACAGCCTCAACAACCACCACAAGGTGCCTCAATATCGATCCCTTATCAACAACATATCCCATCTCGTCCTCTCTTCCAACAACCACCCCAGCATACCCAAATTCCCAGGCAAACACAGCAAAATCCTCTTACACAATACCTTTATCATCCATCAAGCACATATGTCATCTTTGTTGCTCCATCAAATCCTAATCCTAATCCCATTCATCAGAATCCTCAGCAATCTCAACTGCCACCTTACACCAATGTTTAGCAATCACAACCCAATCCTCATTATCAAACGTTTAATCTGTAACCACCTCCATATACTACCCAACAACCAAATCCCACATATAATTACCAATCCAATTTGTATTTGTATTACACCCAACAACAATCATCTTATCAACAGGGTGATCCCTCCACCTCTTATTATCAATAGCAACCATCATACCAACAAGGCGCTTCCCCCACGTCATACTATCAAGCCCCTCCATAGTACCAACAGGGTGCTTCCACCTCACATTATCAACAACAACCACCATATCGGCAAGGGGCCTCCACTTCATATTACCAAAATCCATCATCCTACTATCAATATTACGTCAATTCACAACCACAGTCCACCTATGCCAATCAGTATCAGCAAATGCCTCCATATATGATCTAAAATTAGAAAGTTACAAATTTATTGCACTTAACTCCTAATTACATATTTTTCCCAATCACCACAGAATTGCGTGTTTTTGAATCTTAATTGTTGAGGGAGTAAATTAGGTACACTTACTACATTATCCAAAAACAACTAATGAACATAAACTGGAAACTCAAAGAATTAAAATACTAAAGAAAATTAGGAGATAGAAGAGAAAAAGAGAGATCACCTTTGATAACAGAGTTTGTCTGATTAGGACTACGTCTCTAGGTCCGCTTCTCAACATTGGACCACTTTATTAAGATTGCCAAGCACTTGAAAATGCCTTCTTACAATTCTCCAAGCTTACAATAGTCTCCTCACAATCTCACTCTCAATTTTTTTACAATGCTTGGTGTAATATCACCTTGTAAATTTCTCCTCCAATAATTCCTCAAAAGACCATAAAATTTTCTCTCAAAACACCCAAATTAAAAACTCACACTCCCTACTAACAGCGAGATATGCAAGAAGAAGAGCATACCGGAGAAGCGATTCGAAATCCATCACAGATCAGCACGGCATCCACTGCATTGCACCACGAAAAGCCAGACCAGGGCCAGGGGGCTCCATGAAATAAGGGCAAGATCGAACAAATGTCATCATAGAAGATCAATTCGGTAATCGCTCAAACCAAAGGCAAAAAGAACGGACTTCCGGAAGCAAAATAGAATCCGCAGGGGAACCGGGCGCAAAGAAGGTGCAGGCCAAAACTCAGAACAAATCGAGGAATCGTTGGCACAGGAAAGATCGGTCTCGGCTCAACTGAGAGAATCAGCGGCCAGGGAAAGCGAAAACATAAAGAACATCATTAATGAAAAAACTACGATATCGCGCCGATAAAATTTCTACATGGAATCGCCTTTTTGTGTCGTGTGGAGATGGATACTTGATAGGAAAGGATGCAGTTGGTGAATAGGCATGTTCAAAGAGTAGAAGTCAACATCAGGATCTATAGATCATGGTTTCTTTTGTATGAATACAAAAGATGGGTTAGTGAAGAGAGGAATTTTTATATATGGGAAGCCACTATTTTTTGAAGGGTATACATTTTACCTCACGGATTGGGAAGCAAATTTTGACCCGAGCAAACATAGAATCAAAACAATGCCTTGATGGATCAATTTAAGGAATCTCCCAACCGAATACTGGAACATGGACGCCCTAGGCAAGATTGGGGAGGAATGGGGCACATTCATTGGGGTAGACGAAGATTTCCTATCTGGCAGGATAGGGCCGAGAAAATGAAGATATCACGTCTCTTTGAAAGTGCAGAAATCCTGAAAATCCCCGGAAATCCTCCGCGAGAAGAAAATGAGATGGTTCCCGAAAATCTCCGATGCAACTAGAGGGCAAGTGTACGTTGGGGATGGGATACAAGACGCCCTGCTCTAGCGTAGGGGATGAGGACTCAAGCAATCTTAAAAACCATAACCAAGGGTCAAAACAAGGTATTTAAAAAACCAAACCATTGGGCAACACATAGTCGAAAGGGAAATGGGTGGAAACAACACCACCAGTTCCCGCGACTTTAATGGACTTCCCTAAAAAGAGGAAATTGGGTGTCAAAGAACACAAAGACAAGCAAGATGTCTGGACAACAAATATGATACCAAAAGACAACATGGAGAAAGTGAAACAAAATGGAGGGGATCTTTTTAAGCTATTGAAAGATGCATCCGACTTGCAAAGAGACATCAGACTGCAGCTGAAGGAAATAACAAATGGAAATGATCCTCAAGAAGTCGAGGGGCAGGAAAAGGCTAGTTTGGAAATAATGGCTCAGGGACAGGGGCAAAACTCTTTTGGTTTAAGCCTTGAGGAGGGGGAGATTTTGGAGCAAGTGGCCAAGAATCTGCTTTACCTCAATGATTTGAGCTTCCAAGCAACGGTGGAAGAAAACAAGACAGGTCAAAGTGCAGAGGTGTTATTGGCGACAGACTACAACAGCGAGCCCACAAGGGCATTAAAAGACCTAAATGAAAGTGAAGTTTTTGATTTAGCCCCTAGCCCAGTTATGAACCTAAACAAGAATGCTACTATACGAGAGCATTTCGTAGGAGTAAAGGAGGCAAAGAAGAATGAAAGTGTAGCCTTGGGAAAAGATCAAAGTAAAGAAAAAGTAGGAGAACAGATAGAAGGGATAAGGATGGGCTCAGATGAAATGAACATGGAAGAGGTGGAGCTCTCGAAGGTAGACATAATCTGTGATCTCCTTGGGATCTTAGTGGGGGCTGTAAGGAATTTCAAAGTTGGGGCAACTCCAAACATAAAAAAGGAGGAAAAAAGACAAGCTCTTCTCCAGGAAATTTTGGAAGAAGGTGAGATAGAGAACTAGGAAAATGAGCTCCTATTCTCAGGGAATAGATCTGCCCTGGAGGAGCAGGACAAGCTAGGCATCCAACAAATCCCCTCCACCAAAACAAAACCTAATTTCGGGAAGAGCTTAAGCAAGAAAGTAGGAAGGAAATCACTAATTGAGCTAAGGATTAAGGATGGTGAAGCTGAAGGGTAGCTTAAGATAACATCTCTATTGGAAGCAGGGAAGGGAAGCCCCCTTCCCAAGGAGCCATGATGCTCCTATCGTGGAATGTTAGGGGCCTTAATGCCCCTAACAAAAGATGCTTGGTCAAGCGGAGGGTTGGCTTGACCAAGGCTGAAATAGTTTTAATCCAAGAAACCAAACTGGGCAAAGGAGAGGTGGCGGCTTTCATCAAAAGTTTCAAGAATTGGAATATGGAGGCAGTCCAATTGGTCGATGGCTCTGGAGGGTTGGCAATTTCCTGGAACTCAACTCTGGTGAATTTTGAGGTGTTGGGGGCAGGAAACCACTGGATTGGAGGTATTATTAAGAGCATGGTCTCCAACATATAGTTCCTATTAATTAATGTATAGGGTCCAATCTCCTGCCTCAACAAAAGAGTTCTTTGGGCTAAGTTGGACACTTTCATGGCAGTAAATAAATTCCCTCACAAAATTATAGCAGGTGATTTTAATGCTATCCTACGTAGCCAAGACAAGAAAGGGGGTTTACTCAGACTAGGGTAGTCACAAAAGGGCTTCAGTGACTGGGTCATAAGAAACAACTTGCTCAAGGTTGATCTTGGAGGAAAGGCTTTCACCTGGAACAATAGACGACTTGGATACATCAACATAGTTGAAAAGTTGGACAGGTATTTCTTTGGGGGAGACTTAACAACCTTTCCTTATTCCATGGATGGCACCATCCTTGTTCCGGATTGGATCATTATCCCATTAGATTAGTCATAAACGGGGATGAGAAACCAACAAGGCCTCCATTTAAATTTGAGAAGATGTGGACCAAGGATGAGAACTTTTTGAGCCTGATACAAACTTGGTGGAATGAAGAGCAGCTTGAAGGGTCGAAGTTGTTTTGTTTTGTCTCAAAGCTAAAATAGGTAAAGAGCAAATTGCTGACATGGAATAAGGAACATTTTAAGAATATCTTTCACAGTAAAATTAGAATTGAAGAAGAGCGGAATGCACTCAATGAGGAAGTCATTAAAAGTGGCATGTCATAGGAAAGCTTTCTTAAAGAAAAAGACTTGGCGGCAGATTATGAAGATCTGTTAATGAAAGAAGAAATATTCTGGAAACAAAAATCTAGAGAAAACTGGATTGAAGCAAGGGATAGGAACACAAAGTATTTCCATAGTATCACAAAACAACGGAGAGCCATAAACAACATCACAAGATTGGAGAAAGTTAATGGCCTTCCAATAGAGAATCCCAAGGAAATCAGGGATGAGATACTAAATTTTTACCAGGCTCTATTAAACAATTGGGAGGGCTCAAACCTTTCAGCCCAACAAAGTCTTTTGCAGCATATTCCCCACATTATCAGTGAAGGACAAAACAAGGCTTTCAATTCTAGAATCACCCAAGTAGAAGTTGAAACAACAATGAAGCAACTCCACCTGGATAAGGCTCTAGGACCAAACAGTTTTCCTGCTGGTTTTTTTTAGAAGTGTTGGACTATATTTGGAATAGAATTAACAGAAGCCCTTGAAGCAGCCAAAAATTCTAGGAGGTTGCTAAGAGAAGTAGACAACACTTTCCTCATTCTCATCCCCAAAAAGGAGAAGGCTATGAAATTGGAGGACTTTAGGCCAATTTCCCTATGCAACACCCTCTACAAGATCTTGTCTAAGGTACTGGAAAATAGGTTCAAAACATTGCTACCCAGCATTACCTCGGAAGAACAAACCGGATTCGTTCCTGGGAGATCAATCCTAGACGGTGTCATCATAGCCCAAGAAGTGATACATACCTTGTAGAATACTAGTGAGGCTAGGATGTTGATTAAACTGGATATTCGGAAAGCCTATGACAAGGTAGAATGACATTTCAAGAGTAAGATTTGGGAAGCTTTTGGATTCAATAGTTAATGGGTTAATTGGATCTTTGAGTGCATTTCAGGCCCCAGGTATTCTATCCTGGTTAATGGTTCACCAGAAGGATTTTTTGTTGCCTCAAGAGGGCTAAGGCAGGGAGATCCAATCTCCCCTTTCTTGTACATTATAATGGCAGAAGCACTAGGGAGGGCTTTTAAGAGCATACAATCTATTGGGCACCTAGTTGGAATAACAGTTGCAAGAAACATCTGTGTCACTCACCAACAGTTCGCAGATGACACCATGCTCTTTGGAGCTGCAAAGAGGAAAGAAGCCCGACAATTCCTAAAAGTGCTTTCACTGTATGCCAAGGCCTCGGGTCAAGAAGTCAATCATGATAAATCAAAGGTATTCTTCTTTTCAACTCCCCCAAGGGAAGAAATGGAAATACTGAACATCTTGAAATTCAAAAAAGGAAATCTACCATGCACCTATCTTGGTCTACCCATTGATAAAGGGTTGAGAAAATCCAAATTATGGGATCCTCTGAATGATAGATTGGACAAAAGAATGAAATATTGGAAAGGTCATTGGCTTTCCTGGGCTAGGAGGTTAGTGATGTTGAAAATAGTGGTTTCTTCTCTGCCCATTTATCTCTTGTCTTACCTAGCTGTTACATCTGGAGCAAATGCGAACATCATCCATAAGATGAGAAGATTCTTTTAGCAAGGCTTGGATGAAAAGGACAAGATGGATCTCATCTCCTAGAAGAAGATATGCAAACCCAAAGAACATGGTGGGGTTGGACTTAGGGATCAAAGATGGCAAAATAAAGCACTTGGTGCCAAATTGGTTTGGAAAATGCTCAATAAACCAGAAATAAAGTGGGTTAGGATACTACAAACAAAATACCTTAATACCAATGATCCAGCTGAGATAGTCAAGATTGTTAATCCTCCTAAGGGGTCGTGGGTTTGGAAAGTTTTGCTGAGTTGCAGACCTGTTATTGCTAACCATGTGTCTTGGGACATATATGGAGGGGAAACAACATTGTTCTGGGAGGACTCCTGGGGAGGACACCTGAGCTTAGACAGTAAATTAAAAATAGAGTAGATCAAAACATACCTTAAACAACATTGGGGCTGCAGGGTCAGGGATTATGTGGTCTTCTTCCAGAATAATCCATCCCTTGGTTGGAGATGGAAAGATATGTCAGAATTACCACTACCAATGGAAGATGTTTCCTTACTAACTGAGGTAATCAAACAAAGAAAGTTAGTCTTTAGAAGCGGTGAAGACAAACTAATATGGGTGGGGTCGAAGAATGGCCTCTATAATGCCAAGGATGGGTATATAATTGTTGCTGGATTGGACCTTGTGGCAAAGTTAGATAATCCCATTCACTTATTCTGGAACAAACATTGTGTGCCCAAAGCTAGGATCTTTGCTTGGGTTGCCACTCAAAAGAAAATTTTGACAGTAGAAAGGTTTAGAAAATTAGGCTTTGAGGGTCCATCTTGGTGTGTGTTATGCAAAAAGGACAAAGAGAGTGTGGATCACCTGCTGCTTGGTTGCCCCTTCTCTCAACAATGTTTGAGGTGGCTGTGCGCAAAATTGGGGTGGATAAAAACACTCCCAAATGACATCATGAGCCTTTTTAAGGGATGGACAATCAGACCTTTGACTAGCCTCACAAGTAGCATTTGGGTTATCTATCCCTCCCTCCTCATTTGGGAGATCTGGAAGGAACGGTTGCGCTTTGCACACACTTCCCACCGAGTAGGACCCCTTCGATGTCTTGACCCTTGGCTCCATTGAACTCATCATCTTAGGTCTCTGGACATGTTGGTCTTGTCGGCTTTGACCTTCGCCTTTGAGGTCGAATTACTGAAAATTCAATTCTTAAGCCACCCGCTTTCACCGGATCCGGATTTTCCACCAACGGATTTTCTCCGGACCCCGACTCTTTGTCCAGCTCTCAGCCGGATTCTCCTCGACTCCCAAGCCGCTGATCCTCGATTTTCCTCGGGTCTCCGGGCGGGATTTCTCGACTCGCCAAAATCCCTCATCTTCTATCATTTCCGCTTTTGCATTGCCAAATCGTTTCCGCATATCTTGGGATTTTCTGGAATTCTATTTTGAGCTTGGGTTTCTGGATTTGTCAGAAGTGTCTTGTTGCACATTAATGACCGAGGTACCTTTGCTTAGATGGGTATATGGGCAGATTTAGGGAATTTTAAGCATCATTATGATTTCATTGCTCACTTGATTCTGCTATGGCGATTAGAAATTCTCACTTGTGCTTAGAGGATTGATTTGGATTGCTTGTGTGTGAATTGATTGGAGCGCTGCTGATTAAAGTTTTCATTGCTAAGGACATGTTTGGTTTCCTCCTCGAGCTCGAATTTCATCCGCATTGATCCATGGTAGGTCATCATTGCCCCTCCTTTTATTTTGCATGATGATTGAGTGTTTCTGCATTGGGTGATGATAATTTTGGGTCAGCCCTTGCTTGATTTTGATTCCATATTTATAGAGTTGGGGTTAGATTCGTTTCTTCAAGAATTTCTATTTTCATGCCCTATGAGCTTGCATTTATCCATTAGATGGCGTGTGCATCCTTTAGACGGGGTTCTGGGTTAGATTCTTTGTCTTCTTAGTACGAGATCTGCCATATTGTGTGAAGTTAGGGTTCTCTTCGGTGTTTGGCCCGGAACAGAAAATTCATTATGATTGAGCGATCTTGTCCTGATATCACGCTAACCCCCCTGTCCTGTGAAGATTCAAGTGCTTTAGGTAAATCCTTAGCTGATATTTTAAACCTTAAAGTTTCCCTTGGTTTTAATGGCAGAGGTCTGGTTATTCAAATTAGGGCATCACTGTTTTGACATAGGGATTCGTCCTTTGAGAGATTTTGAGAAGTTGAAATCCTTTGCATCCTGAGTTTTGTTGATTATTGTCAGTTTCGAGACCATTAGAACTCAGGTAGAGGAGATCCCATGATCATCTGGCTTTTGGTTCGCGTTTTGTCATTTATCGGGTTTCCGAGGTCCTCGCAGAATTCCTCCACTTTTGGATTTTCCCGGTTTGGGCTTATTCCGCGGGCTGGGGTAATTTCTGGAACATTTTGGGTTGTCCGCGAAAATCTATTCCATCTGGATTTTTCTAGATTTCCTGCCCAGCTTTGTCCTTTTTTAATGTTTCGATGATAGGACTAATGGAATGATTGTTAAATGCTTATTTCTTGTTGCCAATGAGTGAATTCCATGATTATATTTTGATCTTTAATCCATACTAATGATCCATTTGACTAATGATGCTTTGGCGACAGGAATCCGTCTAGGTCAGATTTCTTTGAAATTCCGCCCCGACTGGATTTTTCCGGATTGCGATATTTTCCCGGACTGCTTTGTTTTTTAGGATCTTCAAAGGATTGGCAGTTGTGATGAATTTTAATGGTTTTATATGATATTATGCTAACCTTTGGTCAGATTATGCCTCATGATTGAGTACTAATGATGTCTTTTTTGGGTGCAGGCCGAATCAAGCAGGGCTGCTATCGAAAAATCTAAGGGTGGCGCGGAAGGGTCATCCATCTCTGAGGCAGAACGGTTACAACTAGATATGAAGAGTCAACTTCCAGAGAGCAAGGTATCTTCTGTGTGGGCCGAAGTATCTGACACTAATGTTGGGGCATGGAGATATGAAGAATTTAAGCAAAGGGCGGCGGAGAAGGATCTGTCAGCTCTGAGGCAAGGAATGATGAAATCCGGACTAGTACATGTGGCAGGCTTCCCTCCAGAAATTCAATGCTATGAGCTGATTCTTGAGTGTGGCAGGTAGTATGATTTTGATACACAAAGGGTGGTTAGTACCGAGGGAAGAGTTCTAGCGAATTTCAGCCCTGTTTCCATTGCACAAGCTTTCAGCATGCCTGATCTACCTTCAATGTGTGCTCTGAGTATAGACTCTACCAGAACATATTATGAGAATGAGCCCATCAAGGCTCAACAAATGATCAACTCATGGTTAGAGAAACCAAAGTCCCATCACTCCAAGCTGCCCAAGCAATTGCATAGGATCAAATTCAGATCAGATATCTATGATGCCATTACATTCCTGAGCAGAGTAGCTGGTTTGAAGACTGCCAGGGTATTAGAGAGTTGGATGGTCCATGTGATCACCAAGATTGAACAGGGAACTAACTACCACTGGGCAGGGCTTATCAGTGCAGAAATTGACAAGCAATTAAGGAGTGTCCTAGAGACCAAGAAATTTACTATGTCTTCTTATATCATGTATGTACTAGCCAGATTCTACCTGACAAGGGTCTGAATCCATGAGGGACATTGGGACAGAATATTATCTATGAGGTCTATCCAGAATTGCATCTTGGGCATAAAGATTACATAAGGGCTAATGATGCATTCACAATGCATATCACCTGGATGCTACAGAATGCTGAACACATGAGGCTGTCGGATGGGGCCAAAGGATTGATAAAGAACTATGGAGCTTGGTTCATCCAATTCCCCACCTTCACCTACCTCAGAATTGATGGATACCCGGTTGCTCCATACAAGTTGCCTCGGTATCCCACTGATCACCTTATTTTTTTGGAGGTTGTGAGGCAAATTTGTGAATTTGATGTTGTGGTAAAGAGAGAGAAGCACAAGACAGGCTTTGGTGGGGACTTCCCTCTTGGAATTGGTGTGGCAGAAATGTGCCCTTCTATCTAATCATCCCACACTACGGGAGAGGAATTGGCAGCGTATGGTTTCTCTTTCCATTCCAAAAGGATGAACTTTGACATAACAGGAGAAGCGTAGAAGAAAGCTACTAGGGAGTACAGGCATAAGGATGACCTAGAAGATTATTGGGTCAATATCAAAGATGACCTTGAGGCTAGAAAGAAGAGATATTCTAGGCTCCTTATGGAGCAGTCAGACAATACCATGTCAAGCTGATCCCGGATCAGTTGGAAGATGACGGAAACCTGGTACAAGACGACGCCTATGAAGCAGTGAAGGATTGGCCGGTTGGAGATATCAATTGGAATGAGGATGAGGTTACAGAATTGGAAGATCTAATGGCCCCGGTGATGAAATTCACTCTCTCTTGGTTAAAACACAAAGTTTGGGAGCTGGAAAATGAGAAGGTAACCTGCACTTTCAATTTGATGGGCAATTTCAATCCCATGTCCACCTCAAAAGAATCTGGGGAAGATGACCCCAAAGGGAAAGCTACCAAGATATCCCCTTTTAAGATGAAGATCAGAGGCCCCAAAGAGGGTGAACCCGAAGCAAAGAGGAAGTCGAAAGGAAAGAGAAGATGGAAGACTCTGGCGCTTAGTAAGTCCTTTGATGAGGAAGAGTCAGGAAAAGCAGAAGAGGAAGATGCTCCTCCACCTCTGAAGAAGACAAGAACAACCAGGACTTCAAAGAAGAAGAGTCAGGATACATCAAAAGATGAGCCTCCAATTGTTGATGTGGAAAGCTCAGGAGGGGAGAAAGCTAAAGTCTACACAAGGAGATCTAGGACTCCATCTCCAAAGGACGCTATGCCTAAGACATATCCTCCACCAAAATCACCAATCGTAGAACCATCTAAGGTTGTTTCTCCTCCACCAAGCGCACATGAAGAGGAAATTCCGAAGGAACATGAAATTAGCGGAGAGGCAGAGCCCTTTGAGGAAGGGACACTCTTTGGTGAGGCAGCAGAGCTCAAGGCAGAGGAGATTGAGAAGCATCCTTCCCCTTTGGTGATGTATGAGGATTCTCCGGAGAATGGCAGGGGTGACAGATTCCCTGAGCAGAAAGAAGATACTCCTATTAAAACCCCATCACCAGTGCAACCAGAGGTGGAGCTTGATGAAGGCGATCAAGGTGAATAGCTTCCATGAAGGAGGATGATAAAGTAGCTGTAGAGGAAGAAGAGAAAGTGATAGAACAATCGAAAGGAATCAGAACTGAAGAAATCCGGGTAGACCCTGCAGCCCCGGATTGGTTAGAAAAAGAACTTGCAAGGAAAAAACAAGTGATTGTTGAGGATACTCCCTTGGACTAGGATGAAATGTTGTCAAGGATTGGTAAAGGAAAGAAAAAGAAGATAGCTAGGGTAATCTCAAGGGTGGAAAGAGATGAAACAAACAATAGGGTTATCCATATTGCCACCCCTGCTGCAGACAAAACAAGAGAGGAAGTCACCGGTCAGGACTACCATGTTCAGACTATCAACCTCAGGCTGGCCTCCATGGAGCAAGATATAGAGGAGTATGAAGGGTCTAGTGCTGTAATCATTGGAAGATTGAGGAAAGAGACCCAAACCAAGCATGAACTGAAGAAAGAAAATGAGAGACTAAGAAAATGCTTGGAGGAGGTGATGAAACCCTTGCAGTCCCTCCTTCCTTCTTCATCTGCTGCTCCTGGATTTCTACCCAAGGAAACCATCTCCAGAATTGAGAAATTGAAAGCCTCAACTCAAGCTGCCATAGATTGGCTGATGAGTGTGCAAACGAAAGGAGATGATACCATCAGGGACATTCTTTCAGTTGAAAAAGATGCAGTCAGAGCTAGAGAGTTATTAGAGCATGTACTGTCCCAGGATAAAGAGGATATGGATCTCTTGCTGCAGAAATCAAGGGTTATCTTGGGGCATGGAAAAGAACAACTGGCTAACGATGGCATACTTCCTTCTTCCAGATTGGATGAACCTTGGGAATGGTTTGAAGCTCTGCAGATTAGGCAGAAGGTCATAAAGAAGATCCAGTAGCGGAAGAAATCAATTGATGGGGATCTCACTACAGTATATGATGGATGCATTGCCTTCTTCGAGGTAATGACTGGTAGGGAAGATAGCTCCTAAATATCTGAGCTTGGAGCAACTGAAGGAGTGGTGGCATGAAGTTTATGCCCCGGATTCTGAAGGAGTTATAACAGGCCATCAGTTGGATGATGCAGCCACCTACTTGGCGGTAATGGATAGATATATGTCCAGCAAGGAAGATTGGAGTAAAACTATTGAACATTCCAAGGAAGAAATTGACTTTATTAAATGTCGGATCAAGGTTTTTCCTTTGCCACCTGTCATCGAGTTGGACGGAGTATTTTTGAGGGTCCAAGGGTCATCGGTTCAGAAAAAGGGTAAGGGAAGCGGCAGTTAATGCTCATTTCAAGATTTGTGCTTCCCTATTATCATAGGGCATGCATTGGACCGGACTTCATTAGGGACTATGTCAAGGCTGACCTTGATGGTGGAGGACATTTAATGTGTGCCTTTGTTTGATTTCCTTCCTGAGCCGACCTGTTTTGGCAGTTTTTATTATTTTGTAAAAATGTTTGGCTGGGCCGACATATCTTGGGATTTGCTATAAATGGGCATTCTTGCCTCATTGTGAAGGGTTAGACATTAGCTAGAAGACATTAGAAATTAAAGAGAAAGAACCAGAGTATTTTGTAATAGGAGTAGTGTTTGATTTCTTGAAGCAAATATTGTATCAGAACAGTTGAATTGTTGTAGCATTTTGGTGATTAATACAATTGAAGACATTTGATTTTCCTGGTGAAATATCTTGTGTTATTTCATCTTGCATGGTTCCTTTGTTCTATCTTTCAAATTGCTTGAAGACTTAGGGTTTAGTATTCAGAAATAAATTAGTTTCAGTTGGATGCATGATGTTTATGATTTCATATTTGGAATGTTTTTAGCTATCTATGGTCTATATTCCTAGTAACTATCTGATTGTAGTAGGCTAGCAAAGTCAACCTGGACCATATATTCAATGTGCTTAAGTTTGATTGTAGATGAATGTCTATGATTTGAAGATCTGTATTCCTCAGAAGATTGCACCGTTCTTGTAAGATTGCATTGTGGGTTGATCAAGAACTGGTTATTTGAGATAGGTCCATTCCAAATATTTATTATCTACATTGTTCATTCTAGGAGTAGTTTAGATTCTATTATATCCTTGCACCCTTGTCTTTTGCTATTTCTTTACCATCTAGTTAGATTTAGGATTAAAGATCATCATATTGCAAAATTTGATTAATTAGGAAGATACAATTTGCTTGCAGTAGGGTCCCTTTGTGATTACCAACATTTTTACATATTATATGAGTTGTTTATGCATTGTCATGACCTGACACCCGAGACCTTGGGGTGATTTTCACATTTCATTATTTAAAAAATAACCTTCTAAGAGAGATAGAATATTGTATTTATCCGAAGTTGTTGCCGTGGTAGAAACACCACCATCAAATCAGACAAGCTTGTGGGAGGGCCTCGAATGAAGGCATCGGACGCTTTTGAATGCCATCTCCCCGTAGAGATATGTAGGGAGAAATACCAGATCTACCACAGGAGAGGAAGATTTAGAGGAGCTATAGTTCCCCACTAGGTCAAGATGGACTCAAGAAAGGGGAGAATCATCATCACCCATCCCTTCACCAACATCATCCATATCTTCACATCCTAAAGTTGAGGCTATACCCATTCCTGAAGCCATTCCCATCCAGCAGCCTCAGCCTGTGATTAACCAACCACCACCGCCACCCCCACTCTTACCAATGGCCTTTGCTAATAATTCATCAATTTTTTGTTCTTCTATGCTTACAATGTTATGCCCAAACACCCCGAGCATTTCTATTCAAAGTTCCATGTTAATGACCCAAACAGGACTGCAGAAGAACACATAAGAATTTTCCAAACCTGCCTCAAAGACAGAGGAATCATTCATGAGGATGTTGCCTATAGGTTGTTTCCTTATTCCTTAGGAGAAGAGGCTTTTTACTGGTACAACCATCTCCCTTCTGGTTCAATCCTTAATTGGAATGATCTTGAAAAGGCTTTTCTATAGAAATTTAGAATACCCATCAGTGCCAATGAGTTATACCTGCAGTTCATCAAAGTTAAGAGAGAGGTTAATGAACCCATATCCAATTTCAATAATAGGTTCCATCGTACATTTACCAAACTTCAAGACCCATATGTTTTAGATGATGATACAGCCCTGGGGATCTATTATGAAGCCTTAGATAGCCTAACAACAATATTTCTGAAGTGGAGACTTAATCCTCCAGGTACCCTAACTGATGCTTACATAGAGGCTGTTAAGCTCAGTACAGATTTGAGACAACACCTGACTGGACCATTGCCTTCTTTAGGACTAGTTGCACATCCCAATCAGGTTTAGGCAGTAAACCATGCGCTTGCTAATCATACTCCAATCATGAATCCAGTTCCCCAATTACCTATGGTACCACACCCTGGTCATCCCATGAGTCAGATCTCCCCTGTGACAAACTTCCCTCAATAGCAGGTTAATCATCCCATGTACCAGTCACAGCCGAATAGCTTCCCTGCTTACCTGCAGAATTCTGAGGTGTTGCATCAGTCTTTGGGATCTGCCACAATGCCTATCCCTCCTCAGGGTAACCCGAATCAGCTTCTTTATCGAGATCCAAATAGGGAG
>VDFB02247458.1:0-14224 GCA_007258455.2 Sequoia sempervirens
TTTCCGGCCGAGCCTAAAAATAGGCATCAAAAGTCAAAATCTTCGAAAACCGATGTAAACCATCGCGATCAGCATCCTTCAAGCTATTTGCTGGTAAAATTTCGAGTCAAACGGAGCACTTACTATTTATAGTAAGTCAAATTGGAAACGTGCTAAAAATAGTAAATCAGCTGCATGCGTCAGTGTCGGCCAGCAAGTCACGTGGTGAGGATCGCCTCATCCAAATTTCACGTCGATCGGAGCTTGGGAGCTATCAGAAACATGAGCTTACTATTTATAGTAAGCCACCTTCAAAAACAGGCTATAAATAGCAAGGTGACTAAAAGTGGCAGTGTCGACAAGTTGATAAAGGCATGAGGATGCTACGTTCAAAATTTCAGGCCATTCCAAGCTTCAGAAGTCCAAATTCAGAGAATTTACTATAAATAGCAGGGCACGTAAGCTGGCGAGGATGATAAAATTTTGTCTAAGTCTGGAGTCTCGTCCAGCAGGCATAGGGAAATGCGCCCATCTCAGCTAGAGGCATAAAAATTTCTAAGTGTGAGTTTATCAACCACCCAGGGCAAAATGCACCCAAGGCAGGAAAGTCAAACGAAAGTCAAAGAATTTCATCCTGCTCAGGGGTCCAAATGCGCCCAAAATAAAAGAGGAAAAAGTTGAAAAAGTTTCTAAGTATGAGAAATCCGCCTCAGGGGTCAAAATGCGCCCATCCTCCTCAGGGGGTGAAATGCGCCCAGTTCACAAGGTGGTCAAAGCAAAGTCAAACATGAAAATCCGCCTCCACCCTCAAAATGCGCCCAAGGGAAGTTGATGGAAGTTAAAAAATTTCTAAGTATAAAAATCCTCCTCACCCCTCCAAATGCGCCCATCCTTCACAAGCATGAAAATGCGCCCAAGGTAGGAGTCAACAAGAAAGTCAAAGTTTTCCATCCTCCTCAAGGGGCAAAATGCGCCCAAACAAGGCCATGTGAAGACAAAACATGGGAGTTGAAGAGTCACCCAAGGACGTTGGAGAAGCTTCATCCATCAGCTACATGAAAATGCGCCCAAAGTAGGAGAGGTTCAACAAGGTCAAACATTCTTATCCTCCTCCAGGGCTAAAATGCGCCCAAACTTGTGCATGTCAAGACAAAAGATAGAAGGCGAAGAGTCATCCTCTTGCTAGGATCAAATGCGCCCATGTTTGGATTGTAAGTGGTAAATAAAGGTGGTAAATAGGATGAAAATTTTGCCAAAGCGTGGTGAAAAGGTAGTAAAAGATAGGCGTTATTCCCCTCCACACTAAGAATGCGCCAAGGGTGGTGAAGGCAAGGTGGTAGGTTAGGCGTTCAAAGTGATCAAGGTATGTGTGGCGTGATTTTTTTTAAATATCCTCTCAAAGTGTGATATGCGCCTAAGGTTATAGGTGTTGGAGATTTTTTTTCCTAAGGCGTTGGAAGTGGTAAGTGTTAGAAAATATTCCAAGGTGTGGAATAAAATGCTAGGTAAAGTGTGCGCCTAGAGCAAGGGAGTTATAAGGTGTTGGAAAATTTTTCAAACGCATTTCAAGGCGCTGAGAATAAAATGAAGTGTGCTAAGCGCTCAGGGGAGGAAATGAAATATTTTCTAAGTGTTAAATTTATCTAAGGCGTTGGGCTTTTTGAATGAATATTTTCCAAGTGATGAGGTAAAGATAAAATGTACAAGGCGTGCCGGGGATGGAGTTGATATAAAAATTTTCTAAATGAGAATTCCTCTCCACTGGCAATCAACAAAATTTTCTAAGGCAAGTTTTCAAAAATGCAAGTGATGATTTAAATATTTTCTAAGGCAAATTATTTTCTTCTTAGAAAATACGCCTAGAGCTCCAAGTTGATGAAATTTCTCAAGAGCATGAGCAACTTTTCTCAGTGATAAATCCAGAGGCAATGATAATTCAAGTTCTTCAAATTTTTTCAAGAAGTCAGAGCAACACGGAGTGATCACAGGCGAAGAACAATTTAAAATGATGGAAATAATATTTTTCCAAGGGTCAAAATTCAAAAAAATTAAATGAACCCGTTCGTTGGGTACCCATGAATTCGAGACATTCTGACGAAAATTTGCTTCTGGGTACTGGACGTTCGTGATGAATGATGGATTTCCAGATCTTTCAAGCTTCGCCGACACTTTTTCAGTAGAGAATTTAATCAGTGCTTGAATTGTGAATTTTCCTAAGGGAGAATTTTAAATTTTCTAAGGCAAAAATGGATAAAATAAGTTTTCAAGATAAATTTTCTTCGAATGATGAATCTGAAGGGAGTTGCCTAGATGATTTTGATTAAACTCTTCGAAGATGAATTTTCCAGAGCAGATGATGAAGTTAGAAATTCGAATTCAAGTGACAGAGCTCCGGCTGGTGAGTTAAAAGAAGATGAATTAAATCAAATTTTCAAAAACAAAAATCCAGAACGCCAGTCAAAGTCAAGTTTCTAGAAGAATAATATTCCCGACGACTGGAGACAAGTGTCAGAAACACCAGAGAGGGAAAATTCGAATTCTTGAAGTGGAGTAGTGGAGTTTAATGGCACTGGCTAAAAATAACGTCTTCTAGAATTTGAATTTTAGCTATAAAATGAGAAGTTTTTCACTCATTTTCACAACTGAGAAAGGCAAATTTGCTAAGTCTAAGTGAGCTTGAAGAAGTTCGAATTTTGCCAAGGAGTGCAAGTTGCTGAAGGGGCGCACTTGAGAGTTGATTGAAGTTGCTGAGAAAGGTACGCCATTGTCAAGTGGAGAAGTGTTTGCTGAAGACTGAGCTTGCTTGTAAAAGGTACGACTTAAGTGGCTGAAATCTGATTTGCTTGAATTGGAGTTACTTAAAGAGGTGCGCCATTGCTGAGAGCTTGAAAAGTACGTCCTTGCTAGTGTTGAAGTTGAAGTCTGATTTGATTAAGTTTGGTCGAAATTGCCATTTGAAAAGGACGCCTTGTATTGAGTTGAAATAGTTGAGAACTTTAAAGCACGAACTTGTTAGTGTGAGGTTGCTGGTTGGAAGTGTAAATTGAAATTGCTGTTTGCTGATACGAAGTGGTTGGGGTTCAATTTGCTGATTGCTGGTTGGAGTGAAGTCATCAAGGTTCACTTAGAAATCTGTTCTAAGTGTCGGAATTCGAATTTATTCGAGAGAAGAAGCTGAGGTTTGCAAACACAAAAATTATTGCAGCTTCTAGAATCCGACTGCAGCCCCTACAATGCCTTATTTTATTAAATCTAATTGCTGATGAAATGTTTGTTATGTTGCAGATGGCTGAAGCGAGGACAACCGGAAAGGACAATGGTGCCTCAAGACAAGCTACGATCAAGAAGCTGAGCAAAACGTTCATGCCGGAGTCAAAGTTCATTTCAAAGCTGGGCAAGTTGATGCATTAACCTGGGTCTGGCCAACTTGAGACCTTCAAGAATGTGCTGTTTGGAATTGAAGTCATCTAAGTTTCTGGCCACTTCGCATTAAACATCAGTCCGGGCGGGCGTACCGCTGGTTTTCCACGATTCGCCGTTGTTCGAGTTGATAATGGAGTGCCTAACCGTTGCAGAAAGAACACCTACCGATCACGTCACCGCCATGGCCAAGTGCGCTTGCCACCCCACCGCAGCCATTGGTGAAGCTTTCGAGATCCCGGTGCATAGAAACATGATTTACAAGTCCAGGGAGCGAGCGGAGCGGATGTATGCTTCTGCTTTTGAACGGTGCATGGATACAATTAACACTCACTGGATGAGCACTCCAAAGCCTTCCCGAACGAAGTTGCCGAAACAGATCATAGTAGAGGACTTGAAGCAGGAATATTGTGATCTTATCATGTTGCTGAGCAGGGTTGGTGGATGCCCACAGTCCTATATTTTTGAGCCTTGGATGTCTTATTACATCAACCTGGTGTTGGAGGGCAAGGATTATGTCAATTGGGCTGAGATGATTAGTGATAATATACATGAGCAACTCCTGAGTTTGCGGAGGACTAAAACGTTTTACATGAGCTCCTATCTCATTTACATGTTGGCACGGATGACGAGGTACAGAGGAATTTCTTACAAGGAACCCATCGGTTGTGGCTCCCACCAGTTCAAAATCCATGAGGCGTGTACGCAGTTGCACCTGTCGAGCACAACCTATTATAAGCGTGTCAACGATTCATTCACCATGTACATCACGAGGCTGCTTCAGGAGAGGTTACAGTGCAGAATCTCTAGAAATGCCCAGGAACTAATTGAGAGGTATGGGTGCTGGTTTATACAATTTCCAAGATTTTCATACATTAGGCTGCAAGGATTTTCTTCATACCCTTATAGGCTGCCTAAGTACCCAACCGATAAGATAATAATGCTAGAGATAGCTAGACAGTTGCTGGCTTTTGACAAAATCCAGAAGAAAAAGAAGAAAGGAGGGATAGAGTTTCCAATTATGATGGGCAACTCGGATGAGGTTTGTCCTTCGATACAGGCATGTAGAGAAGCTGAAAGTGAGCTTCAATTTTATCATTTCTCATATCACACTAGTAGACAACACTATGACCCGCACCATAACATCAACTGGGTGTTGTCAGAGGAATTCAAACATAAGGCCACCATTGAGGATTATTGGGCTGATGCAATTGATGAGATTGAAGTGAGAAAGAGGATGTTCTCTAGATTGCCGATTACTCTGATCAGGGAGTGTGAGGTAATTCCAGTTCCGGACCAGGTCAATGAGGACATGGATGTTGTTCATCCAGACTATGCAGCTGTTCGGGATACTCCACTTCCGCCTATAGATTGGTCAGAGCCCGAGGTTGTTGATCTTGATACTCTTTCCATCCCAGTTATGACATTCACCAGGGCATGGGTTGACAGGAAAGTAAATAGATTGAAAAGTAGGTCAATTGCCTTGACTTACAACTTGATGGGAGATCACAGGACGCCCACCACAGGAAGGAAGAAACAGATCACAAGAGGACCAGAGTCCAGAAAGAAAGAATTAGTTCAGCCAGAGCCTCCACGAGTTACAGTGGCCGTACCTTTGGAGACACGTTCTCCAAGCATACAGGAGGTGTCTTTATTTGCTGATCAGAGGGTTACATTGAATCAGGTACCGGAGATACAGAATGATATTCAGCCTCCACTCTGAGGGGAGTCAATTGGCCAGTGCCAATGTACCCGCCGTGATTGATCGCCAGGATGCCGATGAGGGGACCACATCACCCCGCCAGCAGAGATAGAGGCGCCATGAATGATGCATGGCGATGATGATATAGTGTCAGGTGACACTCAGCCACTTGAGGACGATGAGCCTCGCCAAAATGAAGAAGAAGTTGAACAGGTTAGAGAAGTCGAGGCACAGGAGCAGCAGCCCTTCGATATACTATATGAGGTGCCCGATTGGCTAAAGGATAGAATGAGAAGAAGCCCGAGTGAAGAGATTGATCCAGCAGTTGAGATGGAAGAATTTTTGAATCGGATCAGTGCTCCTCCACCGAAGAAGGCAAGAAAATATTCGAAGATCTCCACCGATGAGGATGGCTCTCGTACTCTTCACGTTGCTGTCCCACGAGTCGAGTGTGACCGGAATGAAGCAGTTCCTGAAAATTACGTGGTCACCACTCTGGATTTGGGACGCCCTACTGGTGCTCAGATTGTTGAGGAGGGTGATAACTCCTTCCTTGCCCTCAAGGATAGATTATTCAAGAAAGAAGGGAAATACAAGAAGTTGAAACGAGAACACAAGGCGTTAGTTGGATATGTTCAGCAGTTGTCTCGTTCTCGAGGGCAGGATGTACCAGTGATAGAGCCTCCGGCGGATGTACCTAGAGAGTCGATCAGCGGCTTAGTAGAGTTGGGGAGAATGGCACAGGAGGCAGACAAATGGGTCACAGGGGTTCGTACGGAGACAGAGAAATTCATGGAGGACCTATCTTTTGCTTTTCAGCAGGCCTCTTCTATTTTGGCACGGATGGATGCGGTGGATCATGCTTGGGGCGATGCTTCCATCTATCAGAGTAAGGTGATCCAGCGTCTTGAGGTGTTGAGGCATGCGCCATTGCAGTTGCTGATTGATGGAGGTGTCATTCAGGCGAATGACCGATATGATTTCTCGCGGTGGTATTCTTCAGCTATCACGGGGCGTGGCTTCTTCGATGCAGCACAGGCGGATTCAGCCAGGGTACATAAGGCTATGGCCAACATTATAGATGGAGTTCAAAACACCTTCGAGGCCATATTTGCTAGGCGGCTGAATCCTGATGAAATAAGTTTTGATAATTTGAGGGGTTTGCTGGTTCCCTTCTTCGCAGATGTTAAGACCTTTGTACAGGATGACTTTGAAAATACCACTGCATTCTCCACTTTGATCCAGAACACGCAAGACTCATTAGCTGCTTGGAGAAAATCTTGTACAAGGCACGAGCACTCAGTCACGGTGTTAGAGTTTCAGTTGGATTGTGTTCCACCTATTTCAGTTCATGAGGTTGAGGCCGTACTTGGCAGATTTGTTGAGTTGGCAGTCAGAGAGAAGGCTAATGGGAACACACTACTGGACGAGGATCTTCTAGAAGACTGAGTATGGAGCATTTATTGCATTTGCTATTTTGGGAGTGAGTGGGAATCTTTGATTCATTTAATATACCACTCCCTTATTCTGGCAGTTTTTAGGGTTAGGGCCGAGGTGGCACGATTCTGGCCACTCTATTGATTGTAACCCTAGCCGTCCTTTGGGACTTGGCTAGCTATAAAAGGGGGGGTCCCCCTCATTTGTAATTCATTAGAATTAGAAATTAGAGGTCAGAGATTAGATCAGAGCTAGAATTGAGATAGAGTTAGAGCTAGATTGTAGAGCATTTTTGCATAATTTGGAGAAGAGAGAAAGTTTTCCCTTTGAAAACTTTTGAAGAGATTGTTGTGTAACACATTTTATGATAATAGATCTTTTCATTGATGATGGAATTCGTCTAGTCATGAAATGCTAGCAAGGTTTCTTCTTCCTTTCGTATCCAAGTAGCTTAGTTCATGCAAAGTAGCTTACTTCGGTGTATGGTGTTTTATTGAGATAGCTTCGCTTTATTCCATACCACTAGCGGCTTGTTGATGATAAGTCTGCCTTGCGTGGTCAACTGGACATTATCTCGTGTTTAACTTCGGTTATGGCTTACATACTTATATGCGTTGTTCTGATAGTGTACGTATGTTAGACTGTAACTTGAATACCTTTCGTTATCCCCTTTGAAGATTGCACCGATTTTGCTGAGGCTGTCCGACGGAGGCTAGGCGAAATCTGGTTGAAGTCTATTGAAACAAAGCCCCATATACCCTGCATTTAGAATAGAGTATAAATTTCTTAGGCCCTTTCCCCTTTACTTTCCGTATATTTCTTATTAGTTTTAGGAAAAAGAACCACATTGCCAAATCATACACATGAGAACCCCCTTCAAAATCATACATTAACTGCTGACTGCAAGAAATCTGAACAATTACGTAAGTCCCCTCGTACGAACACAGCAATACACATCAACCAAACTGGGTCTATTCGCACTAAAGGAACCTTGGAGTTGAACATGCGAACTTTCTCGCAATCTTAGCGCATGGAATACTTTGATCAAGAGAGGACGGAATAGCCCCAAAACTATTTTGTTCTGCCTGTTTGGTATGGTCACAAAAACCGCATCAACAGGGAAAACTGGCGCTAGAAGGAGGGCCTTCAAGGATTCTTCGCAGTGAAGCAATCACATTCAAGTAAGAAGGGATTTTCATTCAAAAAGAAATTCATTGGAGAAAGAATTATCATGATTCAAGATGGTGCTACCGCATAGAGAGATATTTCCAGTGCTGCAGCCTAACTTGGGATTCAACGACGACCAAGAGGACATTCTTTCAGGGTTGAACAATCTTGCTTGGAGGACAAAGGAAAGTTACGCCCAGTATATGAGAACTTGCTTCGTGCTAGAAGAGGAAGAAGAAAAGGCCATTGAAATCCAAGTTGCAATTGAAAGGAATTTGCTCGATCAAAGACTACCACTTGCTCCCCTTCCCCGCTGACAGTAATCAGCTACATCCTGGATCGAATCAGTTCATTCTCGCCCGATAAGTTGAAAAGAATTTTGAGGTCCACGCCAAGCTCATCCAAAGATTTTGTGGAATTAGAATTGCCTACTAGAGCGAGAAATAAGAAAGAAGTCCGTCCGAGTAAAGAAGCTGAGTCAAGTGAAGAAGTGTTGTCAAACGAAGAAGCTCAGTCTAGTGAAGAAAGCGGAGAAGAGATTACAAGTCTGTTTCGAACTCCACCAAGTGTTTCAAGGTTTGCTCAACCTAAAGCCGTTCAAGTTACTACACCAGTGTTCGTTCAGCAACCAGTTCAGGTTACCACAACCCCAGTTATCGTATATCAAAGGAGGTATCCAAATCAAGCAATGGCTCAACCAGGAGGCCAACCCGCTCCTAACGGTGCTACTTGGCTAGTCACTAATCCATCTCCTCTTGAGTTTGCTGATTATCACGATATGCCAAAGAATCCGGAGCATTTCTGCACCAAGTACCAAGTCCATGATCTGAACCGTTCTGCTGAGGACCATATTAAGATGTTCGAAGATCATTTGCGAAATAGACAAATTGCATACGCGGATGTGGCGTGCAGATTGTTCCCATATTCCTTGGGAGAAGAGGCTCACTTTTGGTTCATACATTTGCTAGTTGGGTCAATCAGAACATGGGAACAGATGAAAGAGGCCTTCATTGGGAAGTTTGGTATTCCTATCACCCCAGTGGAGCTTTTCCGTCAATTCACGGAGGTGAGAAGACAAGACAAAGAACCTATTCATGCCTTCAACAACAGATTCCAGAAGGCTCTTATGAGGTTGCGTACTCCGTACATGGTTCCCGATGCAAGGGAAAATTACTATGCAGCCTTAGACCCGTTGACTGCTATGTTCGTGAGGCAAGCTCATCCCATTCCAGCAGACATGAACCAAGCATATGCTAAGGCGGTTGAAGTAAGTCAGAATATGGGTCAAAACATAACTGGACCTTCTTTGTACACTGGCTTGGTCACCACGAATAATCAAATGCAGACTCTTGCTCCAACCTGGAATCAGCAGATTCCAGCGTTGAATCCAGTTCCACAACCAGCGTATCATGTTACGCCACCATCTGATCAATTGATTCTCCATCCTGGGGTACCTCTATCGCAGACTCCGGCTACACAGCCTGTATATCTCCAGAACACAGTACCTGCAACAACGACACAAGAGGAGAAAGACGAAATGAAAGAATTAGTAGAGCAAATGAAAAGGCTGTCATCTGAGGTGACTCACCTCAGAAATCAAAATAACCAAATGCAATCAATGATAAAGAATTATCAGGCACATCCAGGTGCCAATCGAGGATATCACAATAATCCTCAACAGCATCAAGATGCCCATCAAGGACATGGACACGACAACAGCCATGGGTATCGAAACAATAATCAAGGATATCATAAGAGGTCCTGGAATACCGGACCGAATAACGGAGGAGTTCCATCACCGCTAGATAACCCGCCGCCTCCAGAAAATCGTCCCGCGGACAGAGTATTTTTGGCAGAAGCTACTATGTCAGGATGGTGTCGGCTTCATAACACAAGTCAACACTCAGAATTACAATGCCATGAATTTCAAGTAGCAGCTGATATCTTCAAAGGAGAAGTGAAAAGCACGGAGGGTACTGAGAATCCTCCGACTACTGGATATGAGATTGTACCAGTGCAAAGATATGACTAGGCACTAATCATAGAAAGTGTCAATCTTGTGTCCGAATATCAAAACTACGCGCCACCAGAAGCTAATTATAGATTTCCACCAGCTTCAGCTAACAGTCCCGTGGAGGCGCCAGACGCTCCAGTTTATAAGGAGGCTCAAGTTTATTCAGAGGCTCAAACATATTCAGAAGTTCAAGGTACTTATTCGGAGGAGCCGTATGAGCAGGGTAACTATATTTTCCCACCTCTCGATAATAGCGTATTGGTAGAAGGGAGTAGAGAGGTGCAAGCATTCCAAACTTCCGGAGGAGCAGCACCTAAGGTGTACCAGAGGACTTATCACCAGAAAGAGCCTTTGACGTCCTCTATTCCTCCGAATAACTTTGCAACCCCGCCAAATCCAAATGCAAGTAACAATCCGAATTTGCCTCGGGATTCTCCGGAGTATAGACAGCAGAATGTGATGAATAGAAATGGACAACAAACTGCCCAGCAACAGCCAATCCACGTGATGCAACGTCCTCAAAAGGACAATCTTCCAAGAGATGACATGAAAAGATTAAGTTCTTACGTGCTAGAGGAAGTGAAGAAGATAAAGGTTAGTCTTCCCTTGTATGAGTTGATGAAAATCTCTGAAGTTAGAGACACAATTTTGGGAAGTCTATATGAGACACCAGTTGCAAAGAGTACACCTCAAGAAGCACCTAGTTCATCAAGGAATCCTCCAGTAAATGCACAGTCACGTCCCGTGCAGAGCGCGAATATGGTAGAAGAAGTGTCTTACGCGCCATTCAACGCTTGGGAAGCTCCACAGCAATCCCAAGGCTTTGTGGGAGTAGTGCAAGGATCTTCAAGTGAGCCTGAAAAGCCAAGGACTGAAGAGAAAAGAAGAGTTAAATTCAATTTACCCGCAGAACAAAAGCAAGAACAGACACAGAAGGTCACCCGTGATAATCAAATTTCATTGGATAAGGGAAATGAAAAGAATGAAAGAAAGAACATTGTACCCGAAGAAAAGAAGAAACCAGTTGTATTCTACCAGGGAAAGGATGAGCCAGCCCCGTTCTTGGTATCAGTTAGAATCTTTGGGAAGTTATTGCACAACTGTTTGATTGATTCCGGTGCTTCTAGCAACGTCATGCCATTAAAGGTGTGTCAAAGGTTGGGCACAGTCCCGTTGCATACCACCAAGAAGGTGACTCAACTAGACAAGACCGAAGTACGGATCGGATCGATCAGATCGATCCATTTTTTTTTTTTTATGGATCTGGGATAAATCGTTAAAGTAAAGGTCGATAATGTCAGGTCTCGAGATAAAATATATTCCTCAAAATGACTTTCGCTTCCTCGGCTTATCGCTCGAAAAATAATAATTAAAATATCGGCGAAAATATTAAAACACCAAAATTAGTCATCTTCATCGTCGACATTAAATTTTCAAAGTTTAATCTCCTGATCGCGCTTGAAGTTAGGGAAGGATGCTTCAATTAAGAATTTGCTGCTTCCCAACTGGTGTCGAATACACGAAGCATTTCATTCAGAGATCACTTGTGCCATGTGCAAAGTGGCACTAGAGCAAGTTGCGAGGCTCGTCCCACCGACTTCCTTGCCAGAAGAACATCAAAAGATGAATGAGGAGAATGGTGTTGTGATAGAAGAGATTGTAAAAGATGATACCCCTCAGTCGAAGATTAAAGAAAAGACTCCAGAGGTCTGCAATCAAGAAGAGACACGTGTTCAGTCTCCCAATACCCCTACAGATAATCAAGTGTGGACTTTAAGGTTTGATGGATCGAAGTCCAAGAAAGGAAATGGAGCAGGGTTTGAGTTGGTTAGCCCGACAGGAGAGGCTTATCTGGGTTCCTATAGGCTCCAATTTTCATGCACCAACAACGTTGCTGAATATGAGTCCCCGATCCACGGATTACTCCTTGCAATTCAGAAGGGAGCCAAGATTGTACACGCCATTGGAGATTCAGACATAGTGGTCCGGCAAGTAAGGAAGCAGTTCGCCTGTCATGACAAAAGATTGAGCCGCTATCGGAACAGAGTCTGGGACCTGATAGAAAGTTTTGATGCATTCAACATAAAGCAAGTATACAGATCTAAAAATACCGTTGCAAACTCTTTGGCACAAGCTGCCAGCTCTTTGGAACCACTGGCAATGGAGGGATTAAAGAAATTTACAGTGGAGTTGGTTTCAACACCGGCCATCCCTGATAACATAAAGAACTTCCAAGTGTTCGAAGACGACAAGCAGATTTTAGATTTTCTCACAAACTCAGGAGTGTTTGAAGCACAAATTATAGATGAGGAAGATATTGAGGAAGCTGAATATGATACAGAAGGAATTCTGAATTTGAAGACTAATGTAATTCCAAAAGGGATGGTCGAGTTGGAAAGGCTATTTGATACTGACAGATTAAGCAGAAATCAAAGCACGCAAGGCAATGATTGTGAGCCTGTCAATCTAGGAACAAATGAACAAGTGAAAAACGTTTTTATTGGAAAGGTTTGTACACCCGAAGAAAAGGAAGGTATCTTAAAGGTTATGAAAGAGTTTCCAGAAGTAATAGCCTGGGGATATGAAGATTTAAAGACATATGATACATCGCTGATTACACATACAATACCATTAAAACCAGGCAGCAAGCCATTTAGGCAGAGGCAAAGGCCAGTGAATCCATTACTGGAACCGTTAATTTATCAGGAAGTCAAGAAACTTCTTTCCGCCAGGATTATTTTTCCAGTGAGGCACTCCACGTGGGTCGCCAATCTCGTGCCTGTCAGAAAGAAGAATGGAGAGATAAGGCTATGTGTCGATTTCCGCAATTTGAATAGGGCTTCTGAGAAAGACAATTACCCCTTGCCTTCATTAGATGAGGTGTTGCAAATAGTGAATGGTTCACAAATGATGTCCTTTTTGGACGGATACTCGGGCTACAACCAAGTGATGGTTGAACATGAAGATAGGTTGAAGACTGCGTTCACCACGAAATGGGGGACCTTTGCGTACAGAAGGATGCCTTTCGGCTTAATTAATGCAGGGGCCACTTTCCAGAGAGCAATGGACATCGCCTTTCGAGACCTCGTCGGAAAGTGCATAATAATTTACATGGATGACTTAACTATGTTCTCAAAGAAAAGAGGGGATCACGTTGAAGATGTAAGAAAGATATTTCAGAGATGCAGAAGATTTGGTGTCTCCCTAAATGCCAAGAAATGTATATTTGGTGTCACCGAAGGTAAATTGTTGGGTCACATTATTTCAGAAAAGGGCATATCCATTGACCCTGAACGTATTGGAGCCATCTCGAGGATTGGTCTGCCAGGCACTCAGAAAGAATTAAGGTCATTCTTCGGAAAGATTAATTTTGTTAGAAAGTTCATAACCGGGTTTGCTGAGATAGTGAGGCCCCTGAATGCAATGTTGAAGAAAGATGCAAAGGTTGAGTGGACTCCACAGACTAGAAAGGTTTTTGATGAAATTAAACAAGCTATAGTGGACGCTCCAGTGCTAGTCAGTCCAGACTACACGAAGCCGTTCTATTTGTATTCATTTGCTTCAGAACACACCTGTGCAGCAGTGTTGACCCAAAGAACTGAAGAAAAAGATGAGCACCCAATTGCTTTTATGAGCTCACCCTTGAAAGAAGTGGAATTAAGATATCCAAGCATTGAGAAGCAGGCGTATGCTTTGGTGAAGGCCGTCAAGAAATTTAGACATTACATCTTGAGGAGCAAGATCCATGCGATTGTTCCAGACGCCACGGTGAAGATTTTATTGATGCAGAATGAGTTAGGGGAAAGAAGAGGAAAGTGGGTCGCCACTTTGCAAGAATATGATATTGAGATACAGCCGATGAAGTTAGTCAGAGGACAGGCTTTGGCTCAAACGATTGCAATGGTTGGTCCGGAACTAGTTCAACAGGCTTATGTGTTAGAGGAGGTGTCTCCCGAAGAATGGTACGATGACACAGTCTACTACTTGCTCAATCATAGATGTCCTCGCCATTTGAATCCAGTCCAGCGGAGAGCACTGAGAATGAGGAGCCAAAGATTTATGCTTCAAGGATCAGTTCTCTACAGGAGGAACTATGAAGGTATTTATTTGAGATGTGTAGGAAAACAAGAAGCAAAACAGTTGATGGAACACTTCCATGAGAAGTTTGGAACCGGACACGGAGGAAGTTTGGCCACAGCTCATCAAATCCTGAGGGCTGGTTATTATTGGCCCACGCTTTTTAAAGACACATATGAGCATGTGAAGGCTTGCCACATATGCCAGACGGCAGCTAATAGAGGAAGGCATCCCGCTATGCCTCTGCAACCAGTGATTGAAGTGAGACCTTTTGCAAAGTGGGGATTAGATTTTATTGGTATGATCAATCCACCGTCATCAGGACAACACAAATACATTTTGACAGCAACAGACTACTGCACCAAATGGACAGAGGCTCAGGCCCTGAAGCAGTGCACGTCAGAGGTGGTTATCAGATTCCTTGAAGA
>VDFB02247459.1:0-13228 GCA_007258455.2 Sequoia sempervirens
AACTATAGATTTCTTGAATGCATTATGCAGTTAGCATGTCGAACCAACTCTCTCCAAGAGTTCAAGGCTCTATCACAATTCATGCATTAGAGAATGATATCGATGTGACCAAGTAATCACCATCGAAATTGCAATTCCCTTTTTATTTCAGAGTCACACTCAGAAATCTTCACAACCAGCATGAAATAACTTGCAATAAATGATTTTTTCAAAGGATCTTATGCTAGTGAACACAATTCAAGAGAACCACTATCTCTTTTTACTAATTACAAGATCCAACTAAATGATAACTCAAACAAAAGAATACTTATCTCTTTAAATGCTATGATGGGAAGCACATCTTGGACATAGTATGATACGCTGCTTCTTGTGCTCAGATCAACACACAACCTTCACGGCTTGAACACAGGCCCATGGCTTAGAATAGAAATTCCCTAGAATCCTTCTGAGGAGAGATCTCATCCACATCCGCAAATGAAGCATGCTGATTAGGCCTGGTGGGGCAATCCTATGCATAGTGACCAAACTTGTCACAACGAAAACATTGGACTTTGGAGAGGTCCCACTTCTTCTTGAATGCGGGAGCACCATCAGTTCCTTTATCTCTATTCCTTTTGAAATATCCTTTCTTTCCACCTTTCCCTTTCTCCTTTGAGGATTGAGCGGAAAGAACATGAATGTCTTCATTAGAGCTTCGACCAATACCTCTCGTAGCCAACCTAGACTCTTCTTGAATACAATCTGCCCTCAAACGATCAAACTTGGGAAGTTTCGATCTTGCACTGATTCCTTGAATATAGGACTCCCAAGATGAAGGAAGACCATTAAGAGCAAGCATGGTCAAGTCTTTGACATCAACAAAATGACCAATAGAAGAGAGCTGATCTCTTAATTCGAAAATCTTCATGAAGTAAAAGCTCGATGGGTCTATCTGGTCTCAGTGTATTCATTATTGATTCTAATCCTCTTGCGTCTTCAACTTGGAGACAATCAGACAATATGATCCTTAACGGAATCAACCAACATCTTCTTAGCCTTGATGTCTTTCAACTCCATTGCGGCTTCTCTTCTTCCTCTATTGGTTCGGGAACTCTTGGTTCCACAAACTCAGCCAAGTCATTCTCTTCCAAGGCGAGCATGATTTTGAACCTCCATGATGTGTAGTTGGATGCTCCCTCAAGTCTATCTTCAACCTTAAGACCGTTCACCATCTTGACTAAAATAGAGATAGACGAAGATATGAAAAAGAGAATAGAGAATAAGCTGCAATAACAGATCTGATCACGATCTTCTTCAAACCCGCTTTGATACCATGTTAGTTTTATGATCAAATTTAATGCACAGAAATTTAATTCAAAACAACACAAAGACACAGCAGATACCCTGGGAAAACCCTCCACTCGAGGGAGAAAAACCCAGCAACAATATATCACTTATATATTGAAATGTCAACACAAATTGTCTCCTTTACAAGGGCCGACATGAAGGCCAATAAGAAGCACCACAAGCTGATGCAAATACAGTAACAAGATGATGCAAACTGATGATATTAATCTCAGCCTTCTACAAAGATGACGATCTACACTTGAGACAAACTCAGCCTTCTGTAATGTTGTGATCAGCCTCTTCAATATATTAAACTGCTCATGAAGTATGTCTTCAATATTTCGATCTGCTTCTTCAAGAAATTTGCAATCTGACTTCTTCAATATATATCGATCTGTCCTGAAGTAAATTGCTCTTGAAACTCACAACCAATGTAAGGATGAACTCGCACTTAACTCCAAAAGAATGATATATTATTGAATGCTAAACCAAGGAAGCTCCATCGAGTATATACACAATGAAGGAGGAGACATGTCTTTTCAAAAAACACGTCGGCCTTTATCAAGAATTGTGCCTCCTTAATGGGATCGCTTCACTTCAACAAGTCGGCCTTGATAACAAACAATTCGCACCTTAATAAATTGTGCCTTTTCACATTACAATTATTCGAGACTTTCTAGATGATGAATTATGGACAGAAGAGTTGCATAAATCAACTATAGTTATTTATAACATTCTTCATTATTACAACTCTGGTTCTAGCAATGAGGTGGCTCTAGAGAAGAAAAAGTAACATGTGCATCAGTTATTGGGCTTTATTACTCTAGATGCTATTATCCAAAAAGTTGCTTCCTTAGCGAATAGATTGCAACAAACATATATAGAGAATCATGCATTATCTATTGATGAGGCAAGTGATCTAGGTCATGGATTACCCAAGGAGCAGTGAAGATGCTGGGTTAGAATTTGGGATTCATCTTAAGTTTAGAGCACCATCTACTAATCTTAATTCTTACTTTTAATACAATTTAAAAGAATAAAAGATTGACATTGAGATTAAGGGGTATTATATTCTATAAGTGTGTTAAAGTAAATGCATAAGTTTTAGAATAATTTTTTTAATATTTTAAATATACATAAATTTTGGATGGGAGGTGAATTAGATTTACTTGCATTTTAATGAAGGATTATGGATGCTCAACTTCTGTGTAAACTATGGATGCTCAACTATTGTGCAAACTGTTTGACAACATGATGATGTAGTTCATATATTCATAACTGGATTGAAAAATTGGAGCTCATCTAGTTTTGAAAGGAATGGTGGAATTTTTAAAAAATTAGGTGAAAATATGAATGGCTTGATTTAGAGATAATTAATTTAATTGACTAGTGAACTCATTAATTGATTAAAGTCAAGTAATTTGGTTAATTTGTTAATTAATTTGATTCATGTCAATCAATTGACTTGATTGTTTAGTCAATAAGTTTGATTCAAAGTCACCTCGATCAACTAATTAGTTAGCTAATTTGATTGATGAGTAAAAGATGAAATCAACTAAATTGGCATAAGTGAAATATGAGATTGATTCATTAGTTAACCGACTTTGAGCAAAACATGGGTGATAATAGTTAGAATTATTTATTGTTTTAATTGAATGGGTGCATGGATTAATTAAGAACTAATTAATTAATTAATTAGAAATAAAGTGGGGTTGGGGCCTAGCTCGGTTGGCTAAATCTTTCCTGTTGCAGGAGGTTGGTCACGAGGTCTAGTCTCCCCCACCCCGTGGTACCAGAGGGCATGTCGCGCCAGCGCCGCTGGTCACGTTAAAAAGGTTACCAAGCGCACTGCAGTTTATAGGGGGTCGTGCTACCCGATTCCTGCAGTCTAATAAAAAAAAAATAGAAATAAAGTAATAAAAGAGAAATAAGATTACCTAGTTAATATAGTATAAGGAATTAATTGACAAGACAAATTAACATTATAAAGTTAGATAAATCAATGACAATGGTTAGTTGATGGGATGACAATAAGATGATTACAACTAATTGCCATAAGATCCTACAATGATTCCTTTGATTTGATGACTCGTGGAGGGGATTTCGACTTCGTAGCTCGACAAGAATTTAGATGTAGATAGGAACTCTAGATTATAACTTGGCTAAAAATGTCAGGCCACTATAGAAAGGAAAGATTAGCCTCCTATAATCAAAAGGTTGATTAGGGTTATAGTTGCCTTACTTTCCCAATCAAAAACTAGAAGCTTAAAGGAAGTCTGTCTTGATATATTAGCTAGCCATTTAAAACAACAAAATTAATTGCCTAAAATGAGTATGGATTTAAGTCACAAGAGGACGAAAGCTAGATATCTTTAATTTACAAAATCCAAAAGTTGACATACATACAACCTCAACCCTCCAATATTTGGCATAAATCAGGAGATGCCAAATGAACATCGTAGTACTTAAGCCTAATTCTGACTATGTAGACATGAATATACTTCCCTTCTTGATATGTTGCCACATGCCTAAGTACAAAAGGAAAAGAAGCATAGGTTTTAGCTTCAACACCCCATAAAAATAAGAAAAACCAGAGATCTTAAAACTTCCATGTAAAATCAAACGCGTTGCACTGCATGCTGCACAAAGAAAACACCAATCCTCACACGTGTCATACTTAAATTTTCCATGTCAGGATGAAACACCCAAAAATTCATTACCAATTCTTGTATATTTTGCAGACGCCAATCCCATCAATGAGAAAATGCTGCTCTACCAATTATCTATCCTGCGAAATTAGGAAAACCTTAAATTTGTCTCTACCCAATTATCAAGGGAAGTAAATACGCTTTGCTGCAAATTACAGTCCCTACAGAGACTAATAAAATTAATGACTTGGTTGAATCATTACAGCACCTTTGCGTCTGCCACATTTGTTCCCACCCAAGGTACGTGTTACCATTCCCCAATTGTTCCTTTTCATCTTCATCATTATAAAACACCTTGAATGATTTAATAAACATTTGTTTCAAACAAGCAACGCCGAGTATAAACAAATCTTGAAAGATGTCGGGGGAGATAGAAAGATTATGGCAGTTGGTGACCGAGCTTCGAAAGCAACATGCAGACGCAGGCACAGAAAAGAGAAAAATGCCCACCCCCCCACACATTCAAGTCAGTACTAGGTAATGTACACTCTTACTGTCTGACTAAAAATATTATTATTCATTCTGGTGCGTTTGTGGCTGTGCAGGGACCATCCTTAAAAAGACCCCATCTCAACAACGCACAGAATCATGTAAATGGTGAGGAGGCTCGATTGACTTAATTGGAAAACAAACTACAGTACCAATTTAAAGATAAGGAGATTCTGAAAAGAGCTCTGAAACATTGTGGAGAGGATGTGGGGGTTCTTACAATGTTGGGGAAAAGCATTATGCAGACATGCATATATTATGAGTGTTTGAAGAAGAATACTTGGATTCCCAAAGCTAAATTACAGAAGAGGGTGGAGAATTTCTTGAAGCGGAAGGAATATGGTGTGGAAGCCCGCAGGCTAAATTTGAGTGCGTATGTGGGGATTGAGAATGCGAAAAATGTTGAAACAAAATGTTACACAGCAGTTATTGGGGCAATTGCTCTTGACAGCAATATAGGCAACACTGTATTTGGATGCGTGCCCCAATGCCGTTCAACAGCCGTTTTGAAATCTAAGTTTTTCCAACTGCTTGAGGTTGTGCCCAAGCACTCAACAGTGTGCAGATCCAAATTTTCTCTGCTTAGGGCAGTAGTACCCACGCCCAAAGGAGGCACATTGTGGGAGCTCACAACAATTTTAGAGCACATATTATTCTTGCTTGGGTTGCAACCATTATTGCCATCACAATCCATAACCAAGGCGTCATTGATACCCACAACGTTTTCTTGGAGGAGGGCAGACACGGGAGTAGATGTTACCTTTCACATCACGGAGACATCGGCTAACAAACAGGAGTGTACAGCACGCCAAATCCTGGTGGGGTTTCCAGCGTCAGACTGGAGGAAATCCCGGTGGGGTTCTCCCACGTAATAGCCTATCGGCTAAATATTGTTATTTAAGATTCATTCATGGCTGCAATTATGAGACAATATCAGTAGTTGTGGCACAATTTTTGATCTCCAAGGTAACAATACCATTGCAGTCAATCAAGAGCGCCCTCACACGTCAACTCTCTTTGGTGTTTATACAAATGAACTTTGAGTCATCTTAAATGGCCCACTCATGTTGATGATAGTTGTAACTTGTATACTAGAAATCATGTCTGAATAATTTATTACTTTATGTTAAGGATGTTATCTTCTTGTCTTAATTGATGACTTTTGAAAGCTTTTCCAACCTCTAGAAGAGCTTTGTTAAAATTAAGCTAAGTTCATGGCATTTAACATTTAGAATGATGCTCTTTCTAGGTATTAATATGTCGATAGCATAACAAGTTATAGTTGGTAGTTCAATTATCTTCTAGTCTAACGACAAAACAAAGTTTGTGGATGGCATAACAATTTATGCTTTGGAGTTTAGTTATCTTTTATTCTAAAGCCTGCCTCCCAATTGTATGGTTTTAGAATACATAGATGGGCCTCTTCAATGCAGTCATTACAGCCACATTTCTTTATTTATGGATTAGAGATTTCAAGTCCTTATTTGGGATCCATAGATGAGATCCCATAGAGGTTGAGATTCTCAAGCTTTGGCATGTGACACTTCAAACAGTCAGTCTCCAAATGTATTCTCCTAGCCAAACTTCTCACCCAGCCCCTTCACCTTGAGAGTATCTTCAAGCTTACTGTTTAAACTCACTATCCATCTTTGCTAGGCAATTTTTCTACTAGTCATGAAGGTACCATTGTTTAATACTTTGTCCTTCAGAGAGCTGCCTCTTCAGTTCCTACCATGCATTGGCAATTTGGGTATTTTGAAACTATTCTACACCTTCAATCTATTGACATTTCCATTGATCAACTTCCCCATTCAAATACTCTTTAGATTTCTCTCTGCATCTTCTTCTTTTGAAAGAGGCATTCCATAGAGCTTCAAAGAGGATATAAACCAACAATAGACTAGGGTCATGAGTACTTCTCTGCAGCCTCTAGATTGCTATCTGAAATTTTATTAATATTTTTATTTGTATTATATGCCTATGATTTTACCATCTTGGGCACACGCACCTCTTTTTCTTTCAATTGTTCAAGCGGTTTTGGCTTGGTTTTCTTCATTTTCTCAAGTTTTATGGTTCTTTCCTACCCTAATATTGCTCTATTGTCATTAGCTGTACTCTTGAATCCCACTAACCAAAATTGGTCAATCGTGGATGCTCATATCATTTCTTTCTTTCTTATAGATTGCTGACAGTACCATTATCAGACCTGAGCAAGTCCAGCATCATTGCTCCTAGATAAAGGATATCCCTTGTCCAAAAGAATGTGTACTGACTATTTTTACAAATTGAGACTGACCATCATATTCTATGGTTACAAGAACTGTCATCTTTGTTACCTCCATGACCACAAAGTAAAGATTCATGAAAATTTTATTTTTTACTTTTATTGTGTCCCGTGGAGGTACACTATCTTCACAAAGACTCAAGTGATTCTCTATCCACTTGTTTCCACAAACTTGATTAAAGATTCATGAACCTTCCTCTGAGATGTTGCCACTTTTACACAAAGTCCTTGCAAGGGACTTCTAGAGATACCAAGGTGACCCATTACATATATTGGTGGCTTCAAGCTTGCTGCCACCTGCCACCCGCCACCCCACCCCCTGGATTATGTAAAGCTGAATTTTGAGGGAGGCCCTAAGAGCCAGAGGAACCTAGGAATAGCTGGAGGTGATTTTACTCTAACAAATATTAGAGGAAGTTTAATATATGGAGGCTCTTTGTTTTTAGGAATCAGAACAAATAATGAAGCAAGATGGTAAGATTTGGTTGCAGGGATGGCAGCAGCATCACAGAATGTGTCTAAATTGATAGTGGAAGTAGACTTCATGATTGTGATCAATGCTCTTAATGAAGGAAAGAGTCCAAGCTAGAGTTTAAATTGTTTTGTGGAAGAAGCAAAGGATATAGGTGCAACATTTGAGCAGATATGTTATCAACATTGTTGGAGAACCTCAAATTCAGCAGCAGATTTTCTTGCTAACTATGGAATTGAGCAAGCTCATTTAACAACAATATATAGTCATCTCATTAACATATGGAATGGTTTAGAGCATCATTTAAATTTTAGACCACCTTGAAGCTTTAGTAGATGGTTTGATTTTTGGTGAGAGCACGACCAGGAAAGGATAGTACTTTTATTACTCATGTATTAATCATCAATCTTTTAGGATTTCCCCCAAGCGGCAGCATGTGCTTATAGCATTAAAGTTCTTGTGATTCCCCTTGTCCGAATATTAATATCAAAGGGTTAGGACGGCTAGAGATGTGGTGTTCAGGAGGGAGTATCAATGTTGGCTTGTGTGGAGTTTTTTTATATAGTTTTAGGGAGCTGACAGTTCACAATGGTGGACTGGTTTGTGTGGTGTGTGGTAGCTTTCTTTAAATGCTCCAGCAGCGTATGGATTGCATTGTATATTGGGAAGATGGCACAGCGGAGAAAGAAGAGAGTAGGAAGGGACCCTCAAAGAAAGGGGATTGTCTCTGATCATCATCTTCTCTACATATTTGCTTGTGAATCTGAAGCAGCCATGGAATTTGTGAAGGTGGTTCTTCGAGAAGATGGGTTAAGTGCAAGGGGACCGACATCCTCAAAAGTGATGGTGAGGCATGATTTTATGAAACTGGCAGCAGGATTCCCAAATGTGGCCTCGAGGGTACATATATGTGCCTTCCCACACAATTTGAAGCATGTTAATGGTTCCTACAGGCATTGCAATGGACAAAGAGGAAGTGAAAACTGAATCTGGGATGATAAGAAAGAAGGTGGCGAAATGTTTCCAATCTTGAAGTGCAATTTGTAAAAAAAGAGGTATGTTTCTAAAGGCCTATTTTAGTGATTTAAAAAAGGTATTTCTTGGTCTCAATGTCTCTCATTGCCACAGAAGGCTTGTAAGAGGTAGGATTTACAATGAGGTGTTTGCCTTAATGCCCTCAATCCTACGGCTTGAGCAGGGGATGCAGTGGTGGCAGAAGTAATAGAGATGGGTGAAGCCTCCATGTCTAGAGTTGGTTGCTATTGAATGCATTAAAGGTGCTGGTAGGGTTAGCCTCTTTTGGTCCGTGCCTGTATAAGTTGCTTGGAAGTGCTTTGTTTTGTGTAAAGGTTCTGAAGTTTTTTGCTTGTTTGCAATTTTATGGTTTTTGTCATAGTGGGAAGTTTTTCATATCAGTCTTAGGATTGGGAGAAAGATATCATAATGTTATGGTGTTGTGTTTTTTGGAGAGCAGTGTATAAGGAATGGTGTTTTTTTGTTAGTTTTTATGATCAGATTTAATGCACAGAAATTAATTTCAAAATCAGACACAAAGACACAGCAAATACCCTGGGAAAACCCTCCTCTTGAGGGGAAAAACCCAGCAACAAACATCTCTCTATTATATATCAATAATGGCAACAAGTCTCATTACAATGAGGCCAATCTCAAGGCCGATATGCAGCACCTTCACAAGATGCAATGATAACAAGTAATCAGCACTTCCTTGTAACTCAGATCTGCCCTTAAGAAATTCGCTATCTGCTCTTGATAATTCGCAATCTGCACTTGATTGATCTGCCCTTGAAGAATTTGCACTTGGAAGAGAAGAAATGCTTGAACTTAATTGATGCACAAATGAGAGAAAGTGACCTTCTATATATACATGTTGCTTAGAGGGGTCGCACCTTTTCAAGGACAAGGTCAGCCACCATAAAAATAATTACAAATAATAAATAATAATTACAAAGGAGGTCGGCCATCTTAGAGATATGTTTCCATTAAATAATCACAAATAATTAAGGAAGTATGAAGCCCGAAGCTGCAATAACATCAACATTTTTGTAATGTCCCCTTTTAGTTGACCTTAGAGAATAATTAAATGATTAAAATTAAGTTGTCAAAAAAATAAAATTAAAAGACGACTAATTTCAATTATTTAAAAAGGCTATTAAAATAATTAATTAATTATATTTTAAATAGTCCTAAGCTTCTCAGGATTATTTATAATTTTATATTTATATCAAAAGTTATTTTTGGATTCGATTGTGTGTAAGCTTTTGAATCAACATTTCGGATCACACTCTGTGATCCGTCATCAAGATAGAGAGCTCAAAGATATCCGAAACGGAGTGTGATCCGAAACGTTGATTCAAAAGCTTACACACAATCGAATCCAAAAATAACTATTGATATTCTTATGGATTGTGGAAATATTTATATTTAATTAATAAATGTTGAACCTTGGTTATTTTAATAAAGTGACTTTGTTTTATGTCAATGGAATATTTATTAAGTGGGTCACTTTATGAGCAGGAATATAAAATAAGATATTACAAAGTTACTTTATGAGTAGAAAGAAATTAATATTTAAAAGGTGATTTTTATAATTGATTTTCTGAAAAGTTCTAGGACGGTTTAAAAAGGAGATTTGAGAGCTCATTTGCAGATTCTTGACTTGTTATTTTCTTGGAGAGCTTTGAGAGCTTCTATTTTCAATTCACCAAACCCTAGGATGAATACCCTTGGGCTTTTTCTTGGTTGATTGGACGAAAACCCATTTCAGCCATCCTTGGTGGATTCACACAAGATTCACAAGTGCATCTTTTGGATTGGATTTCGAAGTTTTGAACGTGAGAAAGATATATTTTCTCTGCACGTTGAAGTTTTGATAATTTTCTGGAGGTTTGCAAGCAAATGGAAAATTATTGTTCTCCAATTTGTCTTTTGATTGTGGTTTCAGGCAAATAATAAATTTGTCATTTTGATAGATAAAATCATAAAAGGGCTGAGAAATACCAAGAGATATCATTACAATGTATGCCAAGGAAGAAAATAATTTAAAATCCAAATATTTTATTTATAATTCTGCCCTGCCATACCAGCCAAGGCCATACCATTTTTAGCTTTCATTGAGGGGTGAAATGTGTGTTTGGAGTGCTAAAAATCCTTGAGGTTAAGTCTTACGCAGTTGTCAAGGGAGTCAATAGGGGTCAATAAAGTCAACAATAAAAGAATCAAAGCACTTTATGGTTGCTGTATCTCACTCAAACGAGCTGCCCCTTGACCCCATTGGAGGCGTTGCCCCCAAATCCCCACAAGGGCCGTTGTCACTTGACCCCACTAGGGGTATTGCCCCCAAACCCCCATGAGGGGCACTTCCCCTCAGCCCCATTGGTATCTCCATTCCCAAATCCCCATTAGTTATTAATATTAGGATCTCGTCAAAAAAGAAAATTGATTACAACGAGGGGGTGATGAGGACTTGAAAATTTGAAATATAACTCTTGAGTGTGCTAACTTAGACGTTATTATCTCACAACTTGCCAAAAATCTCTTTAGATGAAGCAAATTATACATATGACATGGCTAGTGGAAGTGGCATTGTAACTCATTTAGAGATTGAACTCAATTTTTGGTCTATGATATGTATTAAACTCTAATTTTGATTTATATATGATGGAAATCAACAATATTCTCTGCAAAATAGTAATATGTGTGTTTTTGAAGAATATTTTTAAAATTTATGTATTTTAAAATGTTTGATAAAATTGCCGAGTTATTGCCGAGTTTTTCCCCGAGTTTTTGCCAAGTCCTGAGTTTTTAAAAATTTTGGGCCTGCCAAGTTATTGTTGAGTCCAAGTTTTTCAACTATGGTGAAGACCATTTTTTATGATACATTTGCCAAGTACATGGAGGAGATCAAGGTAAGTTTCCATCCAATTTATCTTTTTCTTTTTTTACTTTACAATTTTATTTTTTAATAAATGAGGAAAGTGGGTCCCTCTCCCATGATACTGAAAAGCTAGAAAAAATGTAACATTTGGTTCAGATTACAAAAAGCTTGAGATGTAACTCATTAGGACTTTTTCCAGCTTCAAATGGTCCTGCCCTAAAATTCTTTAGATGTAAAAATCAAATATCTTATGCAATAGTAAAAATCCTTGCATTCTCATGAGCAGCCAATGGAAACATTTCGCAACAAATAAGTTTTCTTACACAGCAACTAGAGTTTCTTGCTCAACAACTACAGCAACAAATATGTCTTGCACAACAACTGGAATGTCTTGCACTGCAATTGGATCCCATGAACTGCCACTGAAAGGTCTTGCATGGCCACCTTGTGCAACAACAGGAATCACTTGTGTACTAACTATGAACTCTTGCATAGCAACACAAATCTTTTGTGCAGCAACAGAAAGCTCTTATGCAACAACTATGAACTCTTAAGCAACAACTATGAACTCTTGTGCAGAAACAAAAAACAAGTAGCACCTGCCAAGATTTTCCCTGAGTTTTTGCCAACTATGAGTTTTTTTTTAAAATTGGGTCTGCCAAGTTATTGCCAAGTCTGAGTTTTTGAATTATGGGTAAAATATCAAATGAAATCTCCAATATCCCTTGCACCTTTATACAATACTCCTTATAAATGGAACCAATGTTGATAAGAATTCAACCAGAAAGAATAGCATGCCACGGCAATTGAATAAGGATTTTTTGCAAGCAACCAGAAACACATAAACATAAATAAATCAAATCTACAAAAGGATTGACCAACAGACATTTGGAACTAACAAAGGTCAGCCTCAGGCATTATAAGATCTTATAATGACAACTAGAAAAGCCAAAAGTAGAATATTATAGTAAGTGTTTACTACATATAATCTGTAGTGAGAAACAAAAATGAGTATGTCCGTATGTCAAAAACAGGTAAGTGAGTGTGGGAATTTCCAAAAGGTTACGTCAACAGGTTTTGAGTCATTGTAGCTGGTATGGTGCTGGAGAAGCTTCCCTCTTGTTTTTTGTTTCCACTTGCCTTGAAGATTTCTCCCAAGTATGTAATTTTGTTAGAATAAATTATATTCTTATATATTAATGGTCAATGTCATGTATTTAATAGATTAGATATTTTCTATCTGTTAGGTTAGATATTTTCTGTCAGTAGGTAGATATTTAATATCTACAGTGCTTTATGCACTCTATAAATTGTAACCTCTCTTTTTATGTTAATACAAGAAGTTTTTTACCATTTCATGGTATCAGAGCCGTCTAGGGTTTCTGGGCGAGTTTCAAAAAAAAAATCTGTAATTCGTGAAAAATACTCACGTGAGATTTCGTGGCTCTTTGTCTGAAAAAAAGTTCGAGGGTTTCTGTAGTGCAAAAAACCGCGTTTTTTTTATTAAGGTGAAAATCGAGGGTTTTGTCTGAGATTTTCGTGAGTATTTACTCACTAAAAATTTCAACCCTCCTTTGGAAAAATCGTGGTAGTCTTCTGGCAAAGATCTGGGGCTGTTTTTTGCATAACTGGGCGCGATTTTAAGCTCCTTATACGGTCGCGTTTTCTCAAGTCTCTTCTGCAACCCACGCACAACCTCTGCTGCACGCGATTTTTTCCTTCTGTTGCCGCGTTTTTCTCTTGGCCACGACCTGTTCACGTTTTTGTTGGTACGCATTTTTTCATCTGCATTCTGGGCGCGTGTTTTTCTCAGATCTGGTCCGTTTTTGTGATTTTTTAAACCTGCGTTTTTTCAGACGTGTTTGCAGCCTTTTTCTTCTGATTTCGTGTGTTTTTTTCGTCTCATTTTGGACGTCTTTTGTGCCCTAAGGCGTTTTTTTTCCCTCTGCATTTAGACGCGATTTCTGGAAGTTTTTTGCTGTTTTCTGCAAATTTCTGGTTCACCCATGGCCGCCTAGGGTTTCTACCAGCTCGACTAGGGTTTTGTCCCTCCG
>VDFB02247461.1:0-14884 GCA_007258455.2 Sequoia sempervirens
AATATATGTGATTATAGGAATGGAAGAATGAGATGGATGTTGAATGGTAAATATATTTAGGATCTCACAAGACCAACCAAGCATGACATCATCTAATAGATATGGAAAATAAGACATCATGGTAGATTCCTTACAACATAGTTCATTCACATTGCATTTCATATACTCTTCATGTTTGGTTAAAATTTGTGGTGAGGAGGATGATACAAGTGATAGGTTATGGGATGGTGGAAGGTAAGAGTTAACTTGGTTGAAGGGATGAGGTAGCCTAAAAATGAGCATGAAAGAAACCATCTGAGAGACAATTTTCCACTATGATCTGCCATCATAAAAATTAGCATGTGGCCATAACATCTTGTACAAGGAAAGTGGGTAGAGCTAGTGGTCATAGGGAAACCAAGGGATATGACAAGGGATTATTGGAATCATGGGCACATAGTACTAGTGAGTACTAGGAAAGGTGATAACAATAGCCATTTGAGAATAAAGTATGTTCTCTGACTTATTTACTGACTATCTATAAGTAGTAAATAATCAATTACAACCTAAACTATTAATATTTTTTGTGAGACTATAATATGAGAATTGACACCAAAGAGAATATGCATTACACATAGAGAAAATAATTTTAAGGTTCTATGGGCATGCTACCAAAAAAATATCTTGCAACCTTGAACTATACTTCTTATGAGAGTAATTTCATAATCATTCAAAAGTTATCAAACTATATAATATAAAATTGAGATGGAAAATAATAAATAATTTCAACTCCAAGCTTTCAATTTCTTAATTGCACAAATTAGATTTATTCGGTCTCCACTTCACGTTCCTCCAATGTTTGTGTTTCTCATCAATTTTTTAGATTTATACACACAAAATTACCAAAAATAGCTAGCATTGTTTTACAACACTATTAATAAATAAAGCTTACCTGAGTGAAAGTTGTTTGATGACGTGAATAGAGAGGTGTGGAGCTCGAAGCTCCACCAACAAATTTTTTGACATCCAAAGTGTGGTATGAGACAATCATTCAAATAACATTCAACTGTTCACATGCAATAATTATTTCTTTAATACTAGTTGCATACCTGTGAACTCAACGCCGAAAAGAAATAAGGGTCTGCAGGAATGGTGCACGTATCATGAACATTTCGACCCTGAATTTTCATCATATTGATTCTACTAATTTAGTTATTCTTCTATTTCAAAATAGAATTTAATAAACAAAATTAAATGAACTTGCTGAATTTTACCTGAGTATCAATGCTGAATGTTTCATTCAACAATGCATCTGTCATAACCATTTGCTCTGTAGCTGATGTAGGCTATGTAGCTACATCAGAGCACTCTGATAATCATACATGCAAATAGCACCGCAAGAGCGACAATGGTGGGGTGCAACTTCGAGCGTAAAAGTATCGTCCACATTAGGCTCTACTAGAGGCTTCACACATTGTACAATGCTCTGAGTGAGTGAGCTAATCGACTCTAACATGTCCACCTTGACACTATCCTTCACAACAAAAGGAACAATGAAATGCTCCACCATAGGTTTGGCCAAGGTTCTCAGTGCCAACTGTTGATTATGTTGTGCACCCGGTCTATCATGTGTGGAGCCCCCACCTCTACCTTGAAAGCCTAAAATGTCAAAATAATTTGGCACCTTATTGAGGATAAACTCACAATAGAGTTTCCTTAAAAAATACTATGGTACCTCATGGTTATTGCATGGAGGTTGGTCAAAAACCATCCACCACCACTCCCAAAGCTTATTTTTTATTAATTCATGGTGGCACCAATGGATGGGGAACCTCTTGCATGCATGTGATAAAGGTGCGTTGGTTCTTGGGTTTGTAAATAGGGCACACAAGTCAACTTTGCTAATTTTTTATTTTTTCACATCTACATATGAAATACCACTAGCATAAAATTATTTTAATTCATCCCTCTTATTCGACCAAAAAATAATTTTCTCACTCATTTCTCCTACATGTGATACAATTGACTTCAACAATTTGGCAATCCCTCTCTTATAAGAGTGGGTTTCAACATGCTCAGTTAATCTTCGAATCAATTGTTTAATCTCTCTTTTGTTGTTTTCAATTTGATTTAAGATATTTTCTTGGGTTCCTTATGGATGCCTACGAATTGACAGAGGGGTTTGAGGTTGTTCTTGTTTGAGAGGCTCTTCGTGAGGGGGTGATTGTGAATTATCAATATTTTGAGGTGGAGATTGATTCCCTGGAAATTAAACAAAGTGTTTTTAAAAAACCTATTTCAATCTACATTCTAATTCAAATTCAAAATAAAAACAATAGAAATACATACCTCTTCGATCTCTTCAACCTCTTTGACGTCTTGGTGGCATCCTCATGAAGAATTGCAAGTAAAATTTGATCTCCTTTTGGAGAGCATGACTTGAGAGAGCAGAAAATAGGAGAACAAGGCATGGGTTGCTGTAAAAATGCATTGAAAAGGGTTGGTTTTTTTTTAAAGACACTCGCCAAATGGAAAACAAGTTTTGTGTGCACAAAAAGAGCAATTTCATGTTTTTTTTGTAAAGTGGCACCTTTTTTGTGTCACAGATTGGTGCATTGACCCCAAGGTCAATTCTACACTTTAAACTCATTCCTCAAATATTATAATGAATTCATTATGAATTTGGGATGAACCTAGATCATAAAAATACAAAAATATGTCTCTTCCCTATACTGGAATCAAAACCCTATCTTCCTAGAAGTATTTTCTTCTATGTTCTTCTCCAAACTACTTTTCCCATCCTTGTACAAATGAAAAATAAGGCTTGCGTACCAATTGCAAGCTGGGTTGAAGAAGGAAAGGTGCACCTCTCCTTAGGAATCTTGGAAATCAATGATCTCAACCACTATAGGAGGCACCAATACCATAGTTATTGTCATCATAAATGTTTCAAGTTATAAATGCCCATTTCAGATCTATGAACATTAAGAATAGTGTACAAATCACTCCTTGTCCACTCACCATGTCTGTAAAATTAATGACATAAGGTTTAGCATGCAAGGACAAAGAGAACACCCAAAAAATATATTAGGACAATAACCTAGAGATGGTGTTTCAAATGTTGAGATCAACAACAATAAATGAGGCATGGGTTGAGCACTGCAATCCTCCTTTAGATTTGGGAAATTTTGTGTTTAAAATGATTTATGGATGCCATTAAATTGAATCTGGTACTTGTATGGCCAAATTAGGTCATTAATGAAGCTTTAGATCATCTACGAGGGTAGATGAGAACTACAACAAAAAATAGAAAGAATTTTAGACAATTGGAGGTAAAAGGAAATACATGCCACATGTTAGGATCGAAAAATTGAGGAGTTGGGCTAAACCAAGACTTTGTGCCAATAAGGTATGAGGAAAGGGGGAAGGTTGACATGAAAAATTTGCTAAAGGAAAAACATTTAGTAAGTTAGGATTGGGGTTCAAGACAAAGCTTAACTTGGTACTTGAAATAGGGGATGGTCAAAATATTGAATCAAATACTTCATAGTGTAATTAGTAGAGTTGTAGGCTCTCAAGAATGGAGGGAAAGCGACATTCAAAGAAGGGATGCTCAAAAAAAAATTCTCGAAAGACAAATTTTTGGGGTGAAACAGATCAAAGTTTAGGGTATGTAAGGTGGTGGAAAAATTGGTACCCAAAGGGATGGATGGATGAGGAAGTTCAAAAGTTTGATGAGTTGATGATGTCACCATGCTGTCATCACATTAGGATTGTTGACATCAACATGATATATCATCATAGTGTTGATATCAGTATGATGTCAATAGGATAAATCTTAGTGGAAAAAGGTAGGGTGTCAAAATTTCAAGGATGACATGTCTAGGATGACAAGTCTAACAGGGAGATGATAAGATGAATAACTCTGATACTTCAAAAAACCATAAAAAGAATATTTTTTTTAGGGAATCCAGAAAGGAGAAGATGGAATGAAGGGAAGAGAAAACTTAAAGCCCCAAAAGATTGACAAAGTAAACATAGAAAAAATTCTCAAGGTTTCTAGGTGGGCTTTCAAGATTGATAGGAAAGGCATGCAAAGATAGATACCCTCGAAACTCTGACAAGGTGATAGTGCATCATAGCCAAGGAAAATACCAACATCATATAGACTTAAAAATTTTATGGATTTTGGGCACTATTTGACACCTAAGAGACCCATTTAAGGTTTCTTAGATCAATTGCAAAGGGTGGATGAGATCAAATGTATAACTTTGGAGTAAAATATAACAAAGATAAGACACATTAAAATGTGGTGCCAACATTGAATCTTATTGGGGATGTGTATCTCTTGCAAGCATAATAAGGATCCAGATCTTTGAGTGTTATGTGACTTTTTCCCCAAGAGAAGATAAATCTATTAAATAACCCTTTAGAATTAAAAGGGAGATAGAAAATAAAGGATATTATTATCCTTTGGTAAAAAGAGAGATTAATAAAGAATATGTATAAACATTCTTTAGAAAGGGGAAGCATAATTATTTATTTAAATAATTGTTAAAAGGAAACCTTTGTAAAAGGATGTGATGGTTTGGAAATCACCCCTTAAAGGATATATAAATCATTCATGTGAGAGGCATGGAGGACATTCAAGATGGAGAACATTCAAGGAGATAAGATAAAATAAAAGAGAAATTCAAAGGGCACAAAGGCGTGAATATTTGGGTCTTGGATGGCATGGAAATATTTGGAGAAGGGGCACACAACGTGTGTCCAACTCGAGGTACATTGTACACTCGAGAGTGTCTTGACTAGGGCTATGTTTATGCCGTGAAGGCATATTGGGTTATGTGTAAGAACCAATTTCCTTCGGGGGTGTTTTTCCATGAAAAGCCTAGACTTGTAACCATTCCTCTGAGTGTCAAATAACAACCTCTCCATGATTTTTATATAAGTATTGAAGACCATTGATTCAACAATATGGGAAATATTGTTTAGATGATTTTGATGTTAATATGATCAATCTATCTGGAGGTGTTATTCCATTTATTATGTTGATCATTTAATTATCACATGTTTATAGTTTACATTTATTATTCACATTTATTTTGATAACATTGCATAATATAAATTATATTAACTCTAATATTTGTTATACTAAATCCTCTGCTAGTACTTAATAACCATAAGAGGAAAAGTGGCATCACATTTGGTATCAGAGCCTAAAAATTGGGCTTTTGAGTTGTTAATCTTTAAATCTTTTCGTATTTCTATGTGTTCTAGTTAAGAGTGGTAAGACTATAGGGATAAATATATAAGACCACTTTGAACAACCTCACATTAAAATTATATTTAATTTGGGTTTAGATTGTATTAGTCATTTATATAGAGAATCATAGTGTGATATATCAAACATACACTTTAAAAATAGAACTAATAATATAGAAGAATATATATATATATATATATATATAATGAGATATTCTTAATATACCAATTTGTATTAACTATGACTAATTTGGATATAATTGGTTACTAAGACCAATATACAAAATGATTGAATTGCTAATTTAAATTTTTTGAATCATATCTTACAAAGAGGTGAGGCTAATGGTATTTTTCTTCATAAAAAATGTCCAATATAGAACACATATAAAAAAGAAAAATATTAACACTTGAAAAATAAAACTATCCTTTTACTCTATTAAGAAACAAATATATTAAATTGATACTAATGAGTATCCAACAAAATATAAAACAAATATCAACTTTTATTAGAGGAGAGGATCTAGTGGTTGAGCACCTTAATTTCGCGCTTCTAATTATCCTACGTGGAAATTTCAAATCACTCCCAATTTTTTACAGCAGCTTACTTGGCAAGTCCCCTTCTTATAACTAAGGTTTCAGGGCCACATCTGATATATCTCCAATGATTGATTCTAAATTTTTGAGATACTATCATTGATAGCATTTAAGATTACCAACCAACCAACTAATGAGTCTAAGTCTGCCTATTTAGGAAACCTGGGATAGATGCATACTCTGCCACAAACGGAGAATCACAGCCACTTATAAAGCAGAAATTTACCACAGATTAGGAATTGCGGCCTCAGATCTATCAAACCCTCAAATCTGAGTCACTACAAGGTGCACCCTCCACATAGATTTGTGATTGAAAAGTATTTTGGCTTCTAGGCTACTCCCTGGCCTGTAACCATATTAGAGAAAAAGTTTATGATCTAGATTCCATAAGACATGGAGGGACGACTCTAAATAGTTTGAATGCCAATGTGTTGAACAACAAATAAGAAATGACCAGAGATATTCGGTTGTGATGCATAGGAAAGATAATAGAATTAGAAAGCTTTATTAAGCTGTGTGTTTTGTACCTGAAATACTTCTGGGGAGATTGATCTATAAACTCTTAAACATAGAACTTATAAATCAACCAAAATTTACATACTTTCCTACTCGCTTTGCAAATGAAAGTTCAAATCGTTAAGAGAAAGAATCACAGTGCTTTAAACAAAAATAAATGCAATAAACTCATAAGTCACAACATGCTGATTTCTTTTCCTAAGAAAACTCCGGCATGGAGGAAGAATAACTCTTTGTTAGTGGCAATGTGCCTTATACCCTGCAAAGAAATGCTATAACAAGTGGGCAATGTTGCCTTCTACCTTTTCATTATTTCTTCTACAATGAACAGATCTGTAATATACAATAACCTCAAAGTTATCCAGCATCAGAAACTATGAAGTTTGTGTGGGTAGGAAGTATTGAGAAAATTTTAAGAATACATTTTGTTTAAGTTAGGGTAGTCATGTCACAATTATTGGGCATTATATAAACAACTACTATCAAAACTATTGAAATATGCTCTACTACGGGGTCCTCTCCCCTATACAATAACCCCAAATTTATCCAACATAAAAAACGATGCAGTGGATGCAATTTGTGTGGGTAGGAAGCATTGAGAAAATTTTAAGAAGTACATTATCGAAGGTTATTACCACTACACGCCTGAAGGTGTAGCAACTATTATGTAAACATGAAGTTTATATTGAAACAAAACAAATTTGTGGTTGATTGGCCTATGAGAATACTATCTACTTAGTCATGCCAGCTGAAAAAAAAATATCCTATTATATTGATATCCAAACAAGTGAAGGCTTAGTAGCTACTTTGTGGTTCATCTATAAATGAAAGTAAAATGATGCATCATGACGGTTTTACTAGTCTTATGCTCTTTTGAAGTATATGCATAATGGTAAACTCAACTAATGTGACTCTTCCTATTGATGACTAGGTTATAATGTTTTGTAGCTATATTTGTATTGTCTTACATTCTTAATAATTTATAAAATTTTCTATTAAATTTTAACCACACGTTATTTGGTCATGTTTCCACCTACAATTAATTACATACATTTTATTCCTTCTTCAACTCATTCAATTTATGTCTATTTGGAAAAAAAAGGTCAAATTCTATATATATCAAGCTTTATTTTACAAATAGAGGTAGGTATCGGTGGTGAAAGTGCATACTATTCCATTCTACACCTTCTTTTGGCACAATCTGAAATGTATAGTCGTAATGCTCATTTTTTTTTGGTTTAGAAAATGAAGCCAACTTAAACCCTAAAAACATTGTTTGAAATGGATTTATCCTTACCATAGACAAGATTCATTTGCATTCTTTAGGACCACTAATTTAGGACCATGAAACTAGGTGAAGTGTTGTTAAACACTTGGAAACTCTTAGGTGAAGTTCCAGTTATTTAATATACTCAAATATTATAAACGTTGTGCCCATGTAGAAATTACAACCCGCTTGGATGAAATATTGAGAATTTATATTTAAATCTTTTCATTAGTTGTTATTGCTCATATAACAATTATAAGAAATTATTGAATAAGGGATTGCTAGGTGGACTTCAACTAGAAATTATGGTTCGCTCTTTGTAACATGTGTAAGTGTTGTTTAAGTGATAGTTTTACAACTAATTCATGGTAGCTACCTTGTTATATAAAATTAGGATCATCACTAATAAAAAATCAATAATAATAAACCAAAAAAAAGAGAGAGACTCAAGGTAGTTCAAAAGATGACAAATACAATTTCTTTTCTTAAGAAAAAAAATACCAATGATATGTTTATTCAAAATCAACATCTAGATTTGTTTAAACATAAGTTACCTTGTGGGCCCATAACCCACAGGTCCTTGGATTCACATCTTAAACTTAGATAAATGACAATATGTTTGAAAAAATTGTTGGGAATAACATATTTACGAGATATAAACTCATAGGAGCATGTTATTTCTACATCTTAAACCTTGAAAATATTGTGTTGTTTAAATGCATTGGCTAGAATAAAATTTTACACAATAACATAAATTTTCTTAGGATGAGGCATGGGGACATGTTGAATTTTACAAGGGGAGGGTTAACCTCTAAAAAAAATAAAATTATAAATTTATACTAATTATTTTGTCATACACAATCTAATAAGGTCATATCAATAGGTGTCCAAGCCTAGGGATGTATTAATGGAATGGCATAATATAATTCCCTCTCCTTATGCACCCTTAATATTTAGTTTTATGATTTAAGGGTTGATGCAAGTTAGATTTACACAAAAAAGTTCAAAAATTGGGGAAATGTTTTTGCTGTTTTTCAGAATTTGTCACACTTGGACTGAAAATTTGAGGCACTTACACAATGAATATTAAAAAAGTCAGTAATGAAATATATAATTTTGAATCCCTGTAGTTTTCCAAATATGTAAATTATTAAAATACCCAGATTATAGAAAATTAAATTTGATAGGGATCTATAAAAACCACTTTTTAAAAGTCCCTGTTTTTTTACCATACCAAGTAGGTGTACGGACAACACTTTTTGACTCAAATAAAATTATTTTTCTAATTCCTTTTGGGAAATGAGAGCTAACAACATGAAGTTTGATGTGGATGTTTATTTGTAATTTTTGGTTGAATTTTTTTTTTAATTAATTTTTTATTGGCCTTAATTGATGTTTTTTAAAATCAACGTGTACGGACAACATAATTGGACCTAAACAAAACATTTTTTGACTCTTTTTTTTTTCATTGTGTAGAGAATTGTCTAAATTTTGATGCCATATAATTTTTTTTACAAAAAACTTAACCAATAAAAAGTTATTAAAAAACTTTAAAAACCTGATATTTCAATTTAAAGGACTAGTTTGATTAGAAATTAATTAAAAAATAGCAAACATAATAAAATTTTAAAAAAATTTATATATTTAGAAATTAGACATTGTGTTCTCTAATGGGTTTTAATTTTATAGATTCATTCAAAAAAAAAGTCCATCAGCTATGTTGTCAAAGTTGGACATTCTTCTTATATCTGCCTTAGTTTTTTAGTTGCAGGTCAAAAGCTAAGGCTCGGATTGCCAAACCTTTCCCAAGCCTAAAAACAAGGCTGGATGTGGTGTGGAAATTCAATTTTTAAATAACACGTACACGTTAAATAAATGCGTACGTGTTATTCAAAAGAAATGCGTACACGTTTCATAATGCATACACATTACCCATTGACCCGTTGGGAAAACGTAACGTGTATGCATTATGAAATGCATATGCGTTTCTTGAACATAACGCGTACGCATTTCTAATATAGCCATTTTTCCCTAATTTAAAAAATTCTGGTAAAAGACGATTTTCTTGCAACATTCCTTTTCTATAGTACGGTCTAAGAGTGTCATTTTCTGCGTTTTTTATTGCAAATTTGTCTTGTGCAGGGCATATTCTATTCAAATTGTTGGAAGAGACAAAGTGCAGGTTGAATTTTCTAAAGTGGAATCAAGTGCAAGAACTTTTTACAAAAAGATTTGGAAAAAGTGAATTTTGGATATTACTCATGATGTTTTTGTGCCGGAATTTATAGAAGAAAGGATCTTCATAGTACATAGTTTAATTTGAATATTTGAAGGAGGTGGAAATTTGAAAATAGGTTTCTTGAATTTTTTTTTGTCATCAAAGAGGGTTTGGTAACCATGGGTGATAAACAAAGACAAAAAAAAAGATGTAGAAAGTTAATGACACCCGAAGAAGTTCAAGCAAATAAAGATAAGGAGGAAAAAAGACAAAGGGAAAGGAGAGAAAGGATTCATCAAATGAAATATTTGGAAGCATCTAGTTCCAATAATGTTGAAGAGGAAGCTATGAATGATAAAATGAATGTAGATGATGCAAATGTGTAGATGGTGAATAAAGAAGTAATTACGGAACAATTGCCTTCAGCACAACTTTGAATGATGTAAACAGCAGATTATTGTCGCCAAAATCCAATGATATGGAAAATGCACCTATTCAAACAATCTATCCAGGTATGTGTTCAAACCCAAGTTTTCATAATATTGATATTGCTTGTTTAGATGAAGTTGGATACACCATTGATAAGATCAATAATATTAGGGTTGAAACAATGTAGAAACAAGAAAATGATGAAATTATATCTTATGAAAATGTAAATGAGAATGAAATCCCTCATATTGATGAAAATGATAATGAAATCCCTTTTACATTTGAAAATGAAAATGAAACCCCTTGTGTGAATGAAAATGAAACTCCTATGGATGAAGGTGAAAATGCTTTTTTTACAATTGAAACAGATGTGCTAGATAACCTTCGTGGTAAAGTTTCTTCGAGAAAAAATAGAAATTATGGAAATAAAATGTATAAAAATATTTTTTTTTTATGAAAAGAAATTAGTTCAATGTCAACTCATGAGATTGCAATTGATGAGAATGTTGAAAATAGAAAAAGTGATGAAAAAATTAGGTGTTTTTGTAAAATAAAAAAAGAAAGACGATTCAATAGAACAAGTCATATCTAGTGTTTCTAATGATATTGGTGTTATTAGTAAGAAAAGTCGATCGAAAGATAAGAATGCGGCTCGTCGTGCAATAACAATTGCTCTAGTTGATAAAACAACTTCAAATAAAAGAATGTTAAATAAGATTAGTAAATGTGTAAAAGTAAATCCTAGAACTTTGATAAGAGTTGCTAAAAGAAGAGAAAGTATTGAAAAGGATCATATTAATCAATGTTGGAGTTTTAGTGGTAGACTCCCAAGATCAGACATGAAATTAACTAATGAAATTAAATATTTAATCGATAAATTTTGGCATGATAATACAAGAGTATCACCTAACATTAGAGATGTCTTAAAATTAAGGGTGGGTTCCAAAATTCGTGAACTATCCAAAGCATCCTCTTAGATATGACTCCAAATTGAACTATATACTTTTTTTTTTTTTTTAGATGCTTCAATCTTACCATTGAATATTAACATAAGTCAAAGATCATTCGAAAAGTGTAAACCTTGGTATGTTAGAATTAATAAGCAACGAATCTCTTGTTGTTGTAAGACTCATGTATAATTTTGTTATTATTATGATATATTTTGATATATATGATGCACTTTGCATACTAACCAAATTATGCAGGACATTTGTGGCATTAATATGCCACCTGAAAGAATCAAAGATTTTATAGCATGTTTGTTTTGTGATCCCTCTTTAAATGGAAACTCTTTTTTTTTTAAAGCATGCATTTATGGAGAATGCGATAGATGTGGTAACTTTTCATTATTAGGAGAATGTATGCATGAAATTAGTTTAAATGAATTTGGACAACAATTAGTGGATGTTAAAATTTTTAAAAATGTTTAGTATTCTTTAAAAGATGGAAAAATTGGAAAACGTGTTGAGCTAATTGTGGAAAAAGTTAGTGTGCATGCTTTTATTAATGAATTTAAAGATAAGTTTGTACCTAAATATGTTCAACACTCTCATAATGCTCATTGGCTTGATAATCAATTTCGTTTATGTAAAAACACAGTCCCAATTGGAAGTATATTGTCAGTTGTTGATTTTGCTGAAAATTATACTCTTGCTCCACAAGAAGAAATTTAATCACAGTATTATAATTCAATGCAAGTAGCTATATTTGTTCACATTGTTTATAGACATGCAAAAGATAGTACAGAAGATAATAGAATAATTTTGAGAGAGTACCATTTTTATGTAAGTGATAATCGATTACATTCATTTGAGTTTGTACAATATTGTTTTGATATATTTTATAAAAATTTAAAAGAGAGGAATTCAAATGCTAAAACATCTCATATGGTCGGATAATTGCACGGGTCAATTCAAAAATTCTAGAATGTGTTTATTGGTTATGTAGAGTTCATAAGGAAAATAATATCAACACATATGGAGTTTTTTGAGAGCTGGTCGCAAAGTAAGGAGAACACGATGGGCAAGGTGCATGTGTGAAAAGAGGCTCTTTGCTAGAGAGCAACTAAAATTTGAGGATGTTGCGAAATTTAGAGATGCATGTGCAATTGTAGATTGGTGCAATACCAAATTATCTACAAGAACAAGTGAGAGCTCAATAATTCGATGCTTCTTTTGGTTAGTTGAAGAAAATGATATTTTTCTCGACAAGATTGTGAAACAATTAATGGATCTACAAAATGGCATTCGTTTAAGAGTTCAAATGCAAACACATGGACAATATGGACAAGGGAGTTGGCATGTTTTTGTCAATTTTGTATTGTAGGTGATTGGGAGGCATGTGAAAATACAGAATGGGTCGAACAATGGCAACAAAGAGCCTTAACGCCTACATCGACAAATGTTCAACATGGAACAATAATTGAAGATAATCAAGTGTTCGCATTAGATGATTATGATCATGTTTCGGATCTTGTACAAGAAGGTACATTATTTATTGAGTTGAATTTTGTATGTATGGATGTTTATATGTGAATTAAATATAAGTCACTTTTTATTGAATTTTGTATTTATTTTTGCAGGACATGTGTATGCTGTTGTTGCACCTGAGGGGAATGAAGAGGAGACAGATTACTGGTTGGCTAGATGTGTTGAGAGAAAACATAAGTTGGCACATCCTAGAGTGGATGATGACAACTTTGAGTATCCAACTAGTTCAGTGGTTGTTGTTGGCACTTGGCTTCAAAAATATTTGATGAGAAAGAATGGCTTGCCTGCATTTGAAGATTATGAAAGACATAAGAAGATTATACATTATTCACATTTGATTTTGGCAACCAATATAAAACTAGTTAGATATCAAGGGAGGCCTGCTAATAAAGTTTTATGGACACTTTCAATGGATGATCACGAGACAATCATAGATGCATTAAAAAAGAGAGAGGATGCAGATGGTACAATAGAGTAAATAAATATTGGTAAATATATCTAGTTGTTTATATAGTTAATTGATATATATATTTGTATTTAATCATTTCCTAATTAAAGTTTTATATCATTTTTTTTTTTTTTTCTCCCAAAATTAGATGCTTTACAAACAAGAGAGGAGATGCACATATATTACAATGGAATTCAAATATAGAGATAGGTCACTATATATAGTTCTAGATACATTTAATTGATAGTATAAATTCATTATCTCAACTCCCCTTAATCCACCCTCTTTCATCCCCTTAAGCCATCCTCTTAAAGAACCCTTAAGTCATATCCTCTTACATCCCTGTAATCCATAATCTTGCATTCCTTAAGTCACTCTCATAATTCCCCTTAAGCCATCCTCTTAGGGCCTGTTAATCCATATTGTAAGGTTCATGACATGCATCCCCTTAATCCACTATCTTACATCCCTTTAATCCATTCTATAAATTTCCCTTAATCCACCCTCTTACATCCCCTTAAGCCATCCTCTTACATCCCTTTTGAGTCATTTTATCCCAGCTCCCTTAATCCACCTCTTACATCCCTTAAGCCATCCCTATTAAGGTTCTCTGAATTCCTTAGCCATCCTCTTGAGACCTCATTATTATCCCGCTATTGTTAGGTTCATAACATGCATCCCCTTAATCCACTATCTTACATCCCTTTAATCCATTCTATAAACTCCCCTTAATCCACCCTCTTACATCCCCTTAATCCACTCTCTCACATCCCTTTGAGTCACTTTATCAACTCCCTTAATCCACCCTCTTACATCCCCTTAAGCCATCCCTATTAAGGACTCTCATGAGATTCCTTAATCCATCCTCTTAGGGCCTATGAATATCCATATTGTAAGGTTCATGACATGCATCCCTTAATCCACTATCTTACATCCCTTTAATCCATTCTATCAACTCCCCTTAATCCACCCTCTTACATCCCCTTAATCCACTCTCTTACATCCCTTTGAGTCATTTTATCAACTCCCCTTAATCCACCCTCTTACGTCCCCTTAAGCCATCCTATTAAAGGACTCTCATAATTCCCCTTAAGCCATCCTCTTAGGACCTGTTAAGCCATATCCTAGGGTTCTTGAGATGCATCCTCTTAAACCATCCTCTTAACTCCCCTTAAGCCATTCTCTTAAGACCCCCCTTAAGCTATATATCCTCTTAGGTCCCCTTAATCCATCCTATGGCAAACATCTTTTGAATTTGTATGGAATTTACTATATACTATTCTTTTCTCACATGAATTTTTTTCTTAAATGAATCATAAAAATTGTAGTAACTTACATTAATTATTTTTGCAGGTTCTCATCAAGTCAATCTACGAAGTGATTGTTGAACTGAAAAATTATTTTATCGAGACTATGTAAATGTCAATTTTTGGTCTTACCTAAAAGTTGATAAGTTTTAATTGTATCTACATGCGCATATATGCTTCATCATATTATATAGTTGTAATAAACATCTTGATATACATTATATATGTTTGTTCAATGTCACTTTTTAAACATCTTGTTCCAATTTTATAGATTATACATTTCATGTCTTGTATTTACCACATTTTATATAATTATTCAATTGTATAGATTATATATTTTATACATGTACAAGGAGATAGTTTTTTTGTTTA